>JAQMCW010000013.1:5002849-5014810 GCA_030068335.1 Chrysichthys cranchii
GTACATATAATAGCGAAAGTGTAATAGCGTGACTTAATGACAGCAGCACAATAACAAACACTAAACAGGAGAGATCTGGCTTTTGTAAAAGTGCGATTGTCTTTCATTTCCCTTCTCTCAGGTCCCTGCACGGTAATGACATCTCTGAGTTTCCTGATGGGATCTTCAGTGACGCAGTGTCTCTGTCTCACTTGTGAGTATTGCTACAGTGTAAAGACACACACGCACACACACACATACACACACAAATATATAAACTGCGCAAAGCTCTTTTGTGAACTATAGCCTTCAGTTGATCCAGTTGATCTGCTTTGTGTTAAATCTGAATGCACACAGAGACACACAGCAACACACACACACACACACACACACACACAGAGCACTTCTGTCAGGCATTCTGTGGTCTGCGGCTTCTGTACACAGCTCGGGCCGCCGCAGTGTGTCCTGCTTGCAACAACTCCCACACACTGCTAGCATGTGTTTTTGTTAATTCTGAAAGTGTAGTCTACACCAGCTGTTTGTGTGTGTCCCTGCACATCTGCATTTATGTCTATGCAGCCCAAATCATGTGTTTTTTGGGCCCTGTGTCATTATTATTATTATTATTATTATTATTATTATTATTATACATAGGCATTTTCATACAGGAAATTATTAATATGCATATGTATTACATATTATGCCACTGTTACTTCGTTTTTGTCTCATGAACCTATTTAAATATAAAAAGAGTAAATATAGAGGGGGGATTCAAATACCATTGGCTATGTACAAATAAATAAATAAATAAATAAGTCTTTGTGGCATCTTTGAATACAATTTTCTTGGTGTTTTACAACAGCAATATCTATCTATCTATCTATCTATCTATCTATCTATCTATCTATCTATCTATCTATCTATCTATCTATCTATCTGTCTGTTTGTCTGTCTGTCTGTCTGTTTTCTGCTTTCATTGTTTAATGGTTGTATTTTGCACAAGCTGTTGTCATTTTCTTTTACACACTTTGTAATTCAGGACTGATTCAGTATCATGAACAGTCCAAGAGCGCCATCTACTGAAAGCTATAACAGCACATACTGTACTGTATATTTATCTTGGCTGCCTTTTATCCCCCTTTGACTGATGGCTGGAATGTGAGATAAAAATCTCACAGTCTGGTTCAGTGTACGGAGGATGTCTGTTTCTAAGAACCAGCTGGAACAAATGATTATTTTCTTTTTTTTTGCATTCATGAAAGTTTTTTTTTAAGTGAAAGGTGTCCATTTTCAGAGCCATCGGTGCAAACCCACTGTACTGTGACTGCCGCTTGCGCTGGCTCTCAGATTGGGTGAAGACGGGCTATAAAGAGCCGGGCATTGCTCGCTGCACTGGGCCACCTGAAATGGAGGGAAAGCTGCTCCTCACTACACCAGCCAAGAAGTTTGAGTGCCATGGTACGTTTTAGCTTAATATTATGCCCCTTACGACGAGCTATAATTTATTTTCAATCGAGCCTTACCCTACCTTTAATCATCACTTTGATTAGCTACTGAGAAATAAGAGACAATTTGGGACACGGTTTCCCTGTACCAATGTATCTCAAGTCATTCTGATATTAGATGTACAAAAATGTATCTTCTATTCAGAGACTCTGATTCTAAAAGTATGTAACTTCAAGACAATCCAGGTTTATGTATAAAGCGGTCCAAAGCTCAATCATGACCCAGGCAAAAGAGACAAATACCAGAACAGGTCAAAGTACAGAATGCCACAGCATTGCTGTATGTATTGATTCATCTTCTATCCAAATAGTACCTACTGGAAGACAAATCACAGGGACTTGTATACTGGGTTCCTCACATGTCCTAAGGCTACATCCCGATAAATATGTTTTAGTTTCATAATTAGTGTCATAATGCAAAAATAAGCATTTCATCTTCGTATCGGAAATTTTCTGCATCCATACTAATATGCCTGAAAATGCATATCACATAATTAATCATATACACTGGGTATGTGTGTGTGGGTATAAACAGGAAGCAGATTGTCTACTTTGCAGTTGGTCGCCTAGTTGCAGATCACTTATATAGCAATAACAGCTTGCCTGCTGCATATGTGGGAAGCTCGGTTGTTATAAAATGCAGAATTTAACTGCACTACTGCTGCTAGTAAAGACGACAACATCAGCAGTGCTTGGAATCCATTATCCATGCTGCATTCACCCCTAACTGAAAAAGAACCATGTGATAGGAGCGTGACAAATCAGGGAAGGATCAGGAAGTGAACGTGGGTGTCTGCGTCATCGTTTCTAAAAGTCTCAGTTTTCCCTCATCCACACTGAAGCGCAAGCCTGGACTTTTCATGCTAAAACGGGACTGACAGCAGGACTGACAGCGTTTCCGAAACGCTCTCTTTTCGGGGCGTTTAGGATGCCAGGTGTCAATGTAGCAAAAGTAATGCGTTTTAAAACTCAAACATATTAGTGTGGGCATAGCATCAGACTGCTAATTTGAAAACCGACAGGAAAAATACGTTATTTTAATAAATGCTTGTTGATATTGGGAAGCCATATGTAAGGAGACATTTATTTGACATTTATGGAAGGAGTCTCCAGTGTTAGCACTTTGTGACGCTCAGTAAGTTTTCCAGAACAGTCATGACACGTATCACATCATCCAAAAAATACAAATTTATTAGTAACAATTATTTTCTAACACATTGCTTTGCGTTGGACTGCCTTATATCTCTGTTGATCATTGCTGATTATTTTCCTATAACAGCACAAACCTGGAAATACAAGCAAGAGTTAGAATACGAGACTAGTAAACACAAATGAAAAGCCCTAGCTTGGATAGTGAGTGCAAGAAACCCCGATTGGGGGTACTGTATGTCCCTTTTTAAACTGAATGAAATAATGTGATTGGTAGATACATATTTGGGTGACTGCAACCTCAGGTTGTGTGGCGTAGAATTTGGTAAAGGAATTTTGTACAGATTAGTATAGCCATTATGATTAGCATAAATATAATAACAACAACAATAATAATAATAATAATAATAATAATGCACCATTAATGTACTACACTACTATGGAAAGGTGTATTTTTATGTGTGTGTATGTGTTTTGCAGGTGAAGCTGACCCGTCTGTCCTGGCTAAGTGTAACCCGTGCCAGTCCAATCCCTGTATGAACCATGGCACATGCCAGGCAGATTCAACAGAACCCTATAAGTGCACATGTGCAGAAGGCTTCAAGGTGAGAGGCACAGAAAATGTGGTTATAATTCTGCATTTATTTAAAAAAAAAGTATTTCCATTACTACGAGCAAAAAAAAATATATTTGGAAAATGGATTATGCTAACATGGACCGTGGCCTCCTTTAGACTTGTCTGAGTTTTCATAAAAACCGATTTACGTTATTACACAGGGGAAAAACTGCGAGACTGCCCTCAACGCCTGCATCAGTAACCCGTGTGCAAATGGTGGAACGTGTCAAGTGAACGAAGACGAAGATAGCTACACGTATGTCTTTATTTTGAAGAAAAAGCATTGCATTCTATTAGTTGTCTTTTTTTCACAATAACAACACACCCAAAGTGGTTATTTCCTGAGAGCAATTTGTAACCTACATGGTTTTATTAGTGTGCTTGCTGTGCAGGCACACTATTGTTCTTAAGTTTTATTATTTTTATTATTCTGCTTTTATTTTCTGCCTCCTACTCCTCCTAGGGCTTTCGAGCTAGAGACACCGTTCCAACTCTGAGACGTCCGTTCCGATCCGGGCATGATGCCTTGTTCAAATGGTTTCATTAGCCCTTGTCGTTCGTTCAGTATTCCCATTTTTCCACAAAATTCCACGAAAATACGACGGTCTCTAGGACCTTGAGGAGTCATTTGTGTGTTTTTCTGCCCAGTTCCGTGTCAAATCCGCCACTCTCTAGGGCCTTGAGGAGTTCTTTAACTTTGCATTTTCTCTGCGGAAATGCAGTCTAGTTATAAATATGATTATATTATAAACACATTTATAGTTACATTTGATGTTGTAGAACATACATATTGGTTCCTCTTATTCCTGAAACAATTTTCCTTACCAGCTTCTCTTTTTAAATTAATAAGACAAAACAAAGCCTGCAGCTTGTCGTGCTCCCTCGAAACCCATTAGAAAACTTAAAATGACTTTTACCTCTGACTGGAACAAAGTGCTGACGCTGGAGACTCCTTCTAAAATTGCTGAATAATTAATTAATCAGGCTTGTCTCCTTACCTAAAACTTCACCATCAACGATTACCTCTACATATATCATAAAATCATAAAATCCATTTCTGTGGCGTCTCCATCATACAAATCTCAGCGTAAGTTCTTGCTTTAGAAACTACGACATATTGCACCGAGGACATTAATTTACCTTGAAGCCAAAATACCGTCTTAGGTGTGCGCTTATATAGAATAAGCGAACAATTTCTGACCAATCAGACTCAAGAATTTAGCAGAGCTATGGTAGGAAATATTAAAGTGAATCGCATTGAGTGTTTGACGGAGAAGAAACATTACTCATGTCGTCAAAAATGTAGATAAAATACCCGAATTTTGACTTGAATCAATAATAGGTTTTCTTCCTTCAGTTGTTCGTGTCCTCTGGGTTTCGAAGGCCAAAGATGCGAAATCAACACTGATGACTGTGAGGACAACGACTGTGAGAATGGAGCAACCTGCAAAGATGGTGTGAACAACTACACATGCTTGTGTGCACCTTATTACGCAGGTACCCAAGTTTCATCCCCGGATGTTCCAGTCAAGATTAGACAGGATCAAGATGCAAGTTGTATTTTATATTATTGGTATATATTAGATTTATATATATATATATATATATATATACCAAATATTTCATCAATAAAAACTAAGTGTATAGCAACAATGTTAGCCTTGATATCATTCTATTGCCACTTTGCTTGTTTATTAACACTTTCCTTTTCAAATTTCCGCTTGCATAACCGCTAAAATTTCCATTTTAAAAACCGCTTGCTATCCAAACGTTCAAGCAAGTGGAGCAACAGGATTAAAGATATTAATTGTTATTTTTCACTTTTAATCAAGGTTTAAATGTTTGGTAGAACTAGATTACATTTAATCCAGGTTCTAAATTTCCCCTGATTTCCAAATGTCCAAACGTCACCTCAGATGGACAATAAAACCTGGATGGAAACCAAAAAATGTTAAAAGGCTTTGTTAAAATGTGTGTACCTGGCAGACGGGGAAATGTTGGCATGTGAAAAGAGAGAGGGTGCAATAAAAAGTATTAGAAACAGACTGTTCGAACAGATTGTGGGTGTGCTTGTGTGTGGTCTATCCATAACTTTCCATAACTTTCCATGTCTGTGTGTGTATGTGCGTGTGTGTGTGTGTGTGTGTGTGTGTGTGTGTGTAGGAGATATGTGCGAAGAGCTGGAAGACGTGTGTTCTCCTGAACGCAGCCCCTGCAAGCACCAATCAACCTGTCTTATCACAGCAGCTGGCCCGAAGTAATACCACTGAATATCAAATTTACTAAAGCAGGCGCCTATTATTGAAGTTATATTACCCGGTCATCTGTAAATCCTCAGATGGGTGACAAATTTGTGCATGCGGGATGTTAATTGCTTAATTATAACATGCAGAACACCTGGTTTCGAAGCCTCTGCACTCCTGCGTTTTTTCCCCCTTCCACTCACGTGTTCAGTTTTTTTCCTTTAAATTGTCACCAGCCTGCATATGCAATATACTATTAAGATAAGATAAGATAAGATAATCCTTAATTAGTCCCACAAGTGGGAAATTTGCATCGTCAATGATCTGTTTATTAATGCAAACAGCAGAGACATTTAACGTCTAAAGGAACGTCTCTAACCGCTTTTTTGTGTGTTTGCGATAGGTGTGTGTGTGTGCCTGGGTACGTGGGAGATGACTGCAGTGTGGACTATGACGACTGTCAGGAACACAAATGTCAGAACAACGCAGAATGTGTGGATGAGATCAACGGCTACTCCTGTGTCTGCACCCGAGGCTACAGGTCAGTCCCAGTTCGTTTTCAGATTACATAAATCCCTTACATAAACAGGAATACTGTATGTGCCTACGTTTACTCAGTAGGTGTGGAAATGGTTTCTTCAGCTGGGTGTTCTAGTAAAGGTCTTGTTAAAATAATGCTGCCATGTTGAGATAATAAACAGGTGTCTCATAAGGCATGACTTAACCCTTAACATACCAAGCCTAGGTCACCAACGTTGTTTACCAAGCTGGGGTCTTTGGGACGTAGCTGACCACTGCTACCCCGTCTGAGAATTTGAATTTCGATGACAGAAGGTCATGAAACCTTTTGCAGTTTCCATCATTGCAGGAATGTCAGGCTTTTTTTTGCTCTAAATGTTCCTCAAATTTGTAACGTAGTATACCTAGCAGGGTCCTGCCGCGACCCCATGTGTGTTTTTTTTTTTTTTTTTACGATTTTATGCAGGGCGGCACGGTGGCTGGGTGGTTAGCACTGTCACCTCACAGCGAGAAGCTCCTGGGTTCGAGCCCTGGGTTCGGAACAGGTGCCTTTCTGTGCGGAGTTTGTATGTTCTCCCCGTGTTCGCGTAGGGTTCCTCTGGGTACTCCGGTTTCCTCCCACAGTCCAAAAACATGCACAGAGGGGATTAGGCTAATTGGCTGCTCTAAATTGGCCGTAGGTGTGAATGATTGTCTCTCTGTGTGTTTCCCTACGGTGGATTGGCGTCACGCCTCTTGCCTGATGTCAGCTGGGATTGATGCCAGCTTCCCCCTGTGACCCTGAACAGGATTAAGCAGCATGTGTTCTATACAGATAAAATACAAATATAAAGGCACACTATTCATTTTTACAGAAAGTTTGCCAGAGAGGTTCACCGGGTATCTGATTGAGACTGGAGGTGTGTGTGAGGAGTGGGATCCTGTGGGACAACAATGTTGCATGAGCAAGTAATCTGATATGAAATTCCAAAGAACAAACAAAGTCCATGTTCAACAAAGACAGCGTTTGTTCGTTCATTCATTCATCGTTAGTGACTGCTTGGTCAGGGTGACAGTGGTTTAAATAAGGTTGCTGGTCTATTATATATCCTGTGAAACATAACCAAGTAGGTTTTTTTTTTTTTAGAAAACTAGCTGGTCGCTCACTGAGTGCAAGGGAAAAAAAACTAAAATGCAGTATTTATAAAATAAGCTTGTTAACTACCAATTTTATTTTTCAACAAATCGTGGTCGTACGTTATTTCCGTTTCAAACGCGAAAAAAGAATTTTAGATATTTAGATCAAAGTTTTCTTAAATAATTAGTTACAAAATCAGTGTTTACTTTTTTTCAATATCAGTCAAATAACTCTCACACAAATGATAACAATTCGTAAAGATGATATAAAAATGGCGTCCACAAACGAAGTGATTAGCTCAAATGTAAGCGCTAGTTACGCTGTTTCCGCTCATACGCACGTATAATATGTTCTGTGGTCATACGTCATTTCCGTTTCAAACATTTTATATATACGTACAGATATTACAAGCATGTTTAAACAAAAATGATAACTGCCCAAGGGGGACTGAAAAAACAGCTCCAACAGAATTGCCTCATTGAAACCAATCATGAACTAGAGTGATGGAGCTGAAGTTGAGGAACTGCCATGCGGACAGGGGTGGCATTCCTACTTCTGGGTTTCTTCCCCTGTGTTTTCCAGTGTTTCCTGTGGTGTAATCATAAGGCACATATTTAATTAAAAAAAAAAACAAGTCGAATTTGACGCCAACAATGTTGACGTGGAGGCTTCGTCATCAACATGTCCAGCCCTTTTTCTTGGTACTAATTTGTATTCCAGACATAGCCTTAAAATATTCTTCAGACAGGAAGGAAGCTAGTGAGGAAACACTATTTCATACATTTGACCATGACTTTGTTTTTGATCAGAACCAAACTCTAATCCGTTCGTCTGCTGGGATAAATCGTGATAAATCGATCAAAATTCTAAAAGCAAAGAATCTCAGATGAGCGCACGGACAGGTGGAATCGGAATACAGGCAGAGATATTCACGGTTCAAGCACTGAAAAAATATAGAAACTGTTTGTGGCATTGTGTTACACCTCTATAGTACATATAATAATAGACATGATGAGTGAAAGCGCCATGAGACCGTTTGCAGTCCCTGATACCCACACAGCTGAATCTACGGGTGGTTCCTTCTTATAGACTGCAGTACTGAACGAGTGTCTCAATCAAGTGAACTGAAGTCATGGCTAGAACATCAAAGCCTCTGGGAGTGTATCGTGGTCACACAGGTGGTTTTACTTTTACCCTGCAGGGGTGTTACTGCTGAGCGAGCGTCTATAAATCTGGGTGAGTTCGTTCGTTTTTAGAAAAAGTTGCACAGATGCAAGAAGTAAACCCATTTAATCACTCTGCTCACAGTCCACAAACCGATCCAGTGGAACCCTGGGCAGAGCTCTGTGTAATATACAGAGAGGGGTTTTTTGTGTGACCTGCAGTCTTTTAATCTTCATGTAGTCTTCAGAATAGACATAGTGACCCAGTGAGGTGTTCATCCACATATCCTCCCATTTCATCATTTCTCATGCACTCACATGATTTATCAGTATCCCTCAGAAATGACGTTGATCTGCACGATGACATCAGAAAATCAAGACAGATAGAAACAAAGCATCATAAGGGACATAATGTTTCTTCTAAACGGCAGGAACATGGAGACAGGAGGCAGCTGCTTTCTCTGTGCTCCGAGCAGAGGAGCCGGCCTGAGTCTCGGACTAATTGTAAAATATGACCTTTAGAATTCAGTGCCCATCCCGTTAGCCTCCCCTTAGGCACTGGTGTGGTTCTCTCTCACTCCCTCTCTCCTTCTGTCTTTTTCATTGTCTTTCAACCTACTGCCTATCTCCCATAACTCCAAAAAAAAAACCCCAACTAAACTGGAATTAGAGCCTCAGGTTTTAAGCAAGGCAAAGTTATGACAATAGCAAATCTCACATTAAATTACAGAGGAATAGAATGCACCATTAGCACTAATGGGATGAAAATAATAAGCAATTGGGGGAAACGAGTAGACAATTACAGCTAATGAACCTCAGAAAACTTTTTTATCTTAAGCTCTAATGCACACTGCTGCTATCGCATCAGTTTAACTAACTGCTTTTGCCTTGCTTGGCTACCTGAGCAAAGAACGAAGCAAAGCGTAACCTTGAAATGCAGATCTCAGGACATTAGTAACCCATGAACTCATCCACTTCTGCCCTATAACACCCCACCCCCACCCCCAAATAAACACACGCATCTTTTCTAGATAGGTCTCTACCTCTTTAGTATTCTTCAACCAATGTGTTTTGTGCTTCAACCGATGTGCTACTTGCAATGATCAAACTCCCAATATTCTAGAAAATTCGAATCATTTGTAATTATTGTTAAATACGTGAACAAACAAGTTGTGTAGCAAAATATTAAAATCTAACAAAACTACATTTTTTTATTTTGTTTTCTTACTCTGGAACATGATAAGGTTTTGACAGTTTTACGCTTCTTTGAAGGTTGTAGATGAGTTTGTGTTGGCCCAGCTTTATACTGTTTTTTATCCCCGATTCTTTATGCAATTTTCAGCCGATTTTGCTGTCGGAGACAAAAAAAATCACACCATGTAAAACAATTCTTTGGTGTTGATTTGAAACCAGGGGTTTTTGAAACAATGCTAACCAAAAACCACCAGCATTAGGAGAACACTGGATAACACAAAACTAATGGGACAGCTACAAATAAGCAGCAGCAACTATGAAATTTAAACAAAAATCAGAACGTAATTATTATCCTTAATCCCAAGTATGTTGTTAGACAAGCTGACTGATATGAGAGCACACACTGGTCTTTTATAGAAATGGACTGAGGTCTTATTTGAATCCTTTCCCCCTTAACAGACTGCTTTAGATATACGTGCTGAAAATGGCCCATGCATTTAAAGGTTAAAATGCATAAAGTGGATTTTAGGAGCACAAAGGCTCGTGCCTGGTGAAATCTCTAGTCAAAAATATATGACCTTTGCCTCTGTGGAGGGTAACGTTCTTTGATCACTCAGTTTGACCTTTTAATTTTCTCATCCATGAAGAGTTGAAAACTATGAAAGACCCAAAGGGAATTTAGTAGCAAACACGTGAAAGTGCAAGATGTGTCTCTTTAGCACTAAAGTGGGTATTGTGGGGCAGATAGTAGACCCCTTATCCCTGAATCCCACATATGGGTGCCATTCCTGCTTTAACGGCAGCATATGCCTTGATATTTTTTCTGTATTTTAATGATTCACAGGCTATTACAGCTAAAATATGTTAAATATCCAACTCTGACATTGTCCCTCCTCTAGGAACTTAGTGTTATTTGCTCTTGTAGAATCAGTGCAAGCACTTTGTTGTTTTTTACCCTTTCATTTGTCACACAACTATATCATTCCCTTTGTTGTTATTTATGTCTTTTCTTACTGTTACGCCCCCAGATTATCTATATCTGTCTGTGGGATTTCATTAATGAGAAGAAGTGCAAAGAACCTAACACTAACTATAAAGTTTTGCAGTTTTAGAATAAGAAAAGAAACAGACGATAGGGGATGACTGAACAATAGGGAATGTAAGGCCACACACCTCTTTCGTTTACCTTGGTTTAACATATACTGAAGTGGTACTAGAGCATCGCTGTTCTTATTGCTGTAAGGGAAGCACTTTGCCGATGAGAGAGGTCAGGTATAGGACAATACCTAGCTCAGTGAGTAGGACACTGGCCTGTTAACCTGAAGGTCAAGGGTTCAAATCCCAGCACTACCACTGCAGGGCCCTTGTGTAAAGCTCTTAACTGAGCTCTTACTCACTGTAAGTTGCTCTGGACAAGGATGACTGCAAAACAACCCTGTGGTGAGCAAAAAAGCAAATCAAAATGCACAACACACTGGCTTCAATGGGCTACACCAGCGCAAAGCCACCCCTGTCAGCCAAGAACAGGAATCTGAGGCTAGTGGACACAGAGGAAGTTTTTTGGGGGGAACAAAACAGGTGATGTGTGTGAGGAAACACTCTAAACATCCTGTCTGTTACCAACAAAAATAGCTTTCAACTTCCCACAGTGTTCCAGTGTTGTTGTGGAGCCGGGGGGCGGGGGGTAAAGGGACTGGGTGCGAATAAGCAAATAGCTGCCAGGTGACTATCTTTACTGGGGTGCAAATCGTCACTCTGGCTTGTTATACTTCCAGAATTCATATGTTATTTCGTTTTTAATCACTTTTGTGGAGCGGCCTGGGAAAACCATCATATGTTGCTATTGCTAAATGATGGCAAGTATGCACGAAAAAGAACAAAATCTGGCAAAAATTCTGACCAAAAAAAAAAATAAATTACTCAGACTGTAGCTGGGACACTACTTTTATAAACCATAAATATATTTCTACAAAATGACTTTTAATCTTGCGTTTACCTCCTGCTATGATGTTAAGTGGCCAGTGGAACAAACCAAACGCAGCAGTAAATCCATCAGTCTGCTTAAACATGGCTAACATTTTGCTATTAGCTTTATGTAAGTGTGATTTCACTATGTCATGAGAAGAATGTCACGCTTTGATCAAGTTGCTGAATAGCTAGATTATTCAATTTGTAATCAGATATCAGCAGTGAAAATGTCGGTGACGATCCTGTGCAGCACTTTGCCATTTTCTGCAGTTTTCATTTTCTGAGATAAGAAGAATTTTTCTAGAACGCTAGAAAAAATGTTACAACTTATGCTGGAGATACGTTATGTGGCCGAAAGTTTGTGGATACCTGACCACAGGTGCTTTCTTACTGGAGGAACTTTTCATACTTCCTATGACTGTTGGAGGAAGTAGCCCCTTTTTTCACACACACACACATACACACACACACACACACACACACACACACACACACACACACACACACA
>JAQMCW010000013.1:5079923-5090589 GCA_030068335.1 Chrysichthys cranchii
AGGAAACCGGAGTACCCGGAGGAAACCCACACGGACACGGGGAGAACATGCAAACTCCACACAGAAAGGCACCCAGGGGATCGAACCCAGGACCTTCTTGCTGTGAAGCAATAGTACCAACCACCCCACCCCACCACACCACACCACCGTGCCACCCATTATTTTATTTATTTATTTGCTCGTTTGTTTGTTTGTTTATTTATTTATTTTATACAACTTATTCACCAGGGCCTCTGTAAACAAGGATCCATCTCGAAACTTTGGCTGCATTAAGTACATTTAAAAGAACTGTTCGGAAGCCAATATATAAAATGTTGTCCAAAACTATTGGCACCATTTATCAAAACGAACTAAAAAAATCATCAAAATAAAATGAATAACGCGCACCCGGACCTATTTCCGAGCTCAAATACTGTACAGGTCGACTGATATTTATTTCAACACACTCTTTCCAGACAGTTCTCTACCCCACGTAGTGCACACTTTCCAAAATGACTGCCAAAATCTACGAATTAACATATCACACAGTACACAGGTTATTAAATATCGCCATGGCAGAAAAAAAATAGCTATTCCCTCATCATTAGGAAGATGGTCAGGTATCGATGCACCACACGATGTGTACACGTTACCTCCCTTATTCTACACACATCCAGGATCGAACCTGAGACCCTGGAGCTGTGAAATTTATTTCTATTTATTTAATATTTATAATATGATATACAGTAGTGGAGGTCATTTTGCTAGAGGAAACAAACCTCTGATACATTTGAGTGGAACTCACGAAAGCACTGAGATATTTATTCGACGCAAGAGTTTCTGATCAAGGGTCAGAATGATTACGGAGCACACCGCAGAGCACGTCAGTTGAACCCTTTGTGATTTACAAACTTTACATATGGGACCGAGGACGACCTGTTGAGGACCCAATAACATAATTATTCTTCATCAAGGCTTGTTGAGCGGTACGTGAAAAGCAACGCAGGAGCTAAATTACCGTTCGGAATGTTGCCCCAGTTATCCGTGATGGACAAGCTAAATATCTGCCTTTTATCCCGGCAGCCTCCGCTGCGCTATATTTGGGAGCACGGCCTCACGGCCTGACTGCAGATGGGGAATCTACCGGTCAGAATGAGTAGCTCTGTGGTTTTCACCCTCCACTGCCACAGAGCAATGTTGGTGCTCTGCTGCCAGATTTCCCTGCTGAAACCTTATACAGGGGGCCAAAGCCCGAGGACAGGGGCCGCTATGCAAATGAAGCCCTAATCAATTCGGCATGTTCTCCAAAGTTCAAGTGCACCCTGGAGTGAGCTCGAGACGTGAGCTAATCCAAACTCCTCGCACCCTGTAGACACTAATTAAAAACCTCTCACTTCTGTTTCAACACACACACACACACACACACACACACACACTGACAGGTCCAATCACACAAATTACAAATAAAATGAACTTTGTGTCTCCTGACAATTATGACCTGACAGACAAATAAATAACTCCACATTAATGCAGTCATCAACCACAAGATGGCGGTAGCGCCCACAGAATGTTTTCTCCATCCTGTTATTTCCTCACTGGTATGATTTCATAAGATTAATGGATAATACAACTTAATAATATGACATCGATGTTGAATTCTCGCTTGGGGTTGGTCCGAAGGTGTTTTCGACACAGGACTCGGATAATCGGGCTGTAATTCAAATCCCAAGTCACTGACCGTGTAAAAATGTACAGCGCATCATATCTACAAAGTGAAAGTGCCCACCAGAGGACTTTTTAAAATTTATTTTATCCCAGCCCACCTTCATTTATTTCAATGACAATGCAGCATATTTTCCATGTCCAAAGTATCTTTCCATATACAGGGACGAATGTGAACAGTTAGTTTTCCCCATGCTGATACCGGCACGTTTTTATTTTCCCTAAAAAAAATTAGCTTTTAAAAATGTGACTGTGCTATAAAATAAGAAGACGTGGTTACGCTTGGCCGCCATCTTCCTTTTTATTTGAATTATGCTGAATGCATCCAGGTGGCATGGTGGTGTAATGGTTAGCATTGCGGCTCAGTGCAAGAAGGTCCAGGGTCCGATCCCTGGGGTCGACCTGGGCGCCTTTCTGTGTGGAGTTTGCATGTTCTCCCCATGTCCTTGTGGGTTTCCTCCGGGTCCCCCGGTTTCCTCCCACAGTCCAAAGACATGCACAGAGGGGATTAGGCTAATTGGTGACTCTAAATTGCCCGTGAGTGTGAATGGTTGTCTGTCTCTGTGTGTCACCCTGCTGTGGATTGGCAACCTGCCCAGGGTGTAACCCCGCCTCTCCAGCTTCCCCTTGTGACCCTGAGCAGGATTAAAATGAGTGAGTGAGTGAATGCATGAATACAAACTGCTAGCCATTTCTAATAATGCTGTTCTACAACTAAACTCACCACATAACACATGGCTGTAGATGTGGGTTGTTGTAATGGCACTAGCTGTCACCCAAATGAGGATGGGTTCCCTTTTAAGTCTGGTTCCTCTCAAGGTTTCTTCCTCTTGTCGTCTGAAGGAGTTTTTCCTTGCCACCATCGCTACAGGCTTGCTCATCCGGGACAGGCGTATATCTATATATTTATATATATGCACTTAAGGATATGTTTATTGATTAATAAGTCTTTAATTGGCCAACATGCCTCGTAAAGCTGCTTTGTGACAATGTTCTGTTGTTAAAAGTGCTCTACAAATAAAATTGCATTGAATTGAATTGAATTAATAAAAGTGTTTGAAACCTGAAGAGGCTTCATAGGAAAAGGTCAGTGTAATCACACTCTGCAAGCTGCACATAGAAACTATGTGAAATTTTGACCTGTGCTGGCAAAATGGGAGTGGAATGAGTTACTTCCACATTGTTCATCTAAAGACCTTCAAAATGAGGCATGGTTTGTTGAAATCGGACAAAAAATGGCCGCCTAGCAACTAGCCACTTTAGTTTACGTCTAATGGGGTTTGGAAACTCGCTTCCCGTTGGTTCATAAAAGCGTCATTGGGAATTCCACATCTATTATCAGGAAGTAGAGGGACTACGCTTCACAACGATCCCAAACATGGCTAGGGGGATTCCCTCAACTCGCTGCGAGCGCGCGGTGAAAAACACGCATTTATCATGGAATATTACGACAAAGGACTAATTAATGAAGACATACGAATGAAAATAATGAACAAAACCTTAAAATAAAAGTAGTTTGGGATGTTTTTCTTACTGTTTTATCATGGGGATCAATAAATGAGGGCTTTATGGACTCATTTTTGAGAAAATCTCATTTCAACCGAAAGCCTGTTTTGCCTCTTAGCTCATAATTAGCCTACGCGCATTCCGACTCATTTTGCCAGCACGGCTCACATTTGTGCTAAAGCCATTTGTTCCTCTGTGACCCAATAACATTAGGATGCATTTTAGTTCACAGTGCTCTCAGAACAGCCATGTGCCTCAAATAATGAGTTTTTAACTCACCCTGATGAGCTCCCCGCTAGCTCATTTTGCATTAGACACATTTATCTGTCTGTGAATTTCCAGTTCATGTGATAAATGTACTTCCTAGATGCATCCGTATAAACGAAATATCTTTAAGCTCTCTGGATAGACGTAATTATGAGAATTTGAGAATGCAACCTCATTCGTCCGATCCTTTCTACCAGGGAAGGGTGCGGGGCTAGCAAAGGAGTAACTTTCATGTCTTGTCTTTGCTAGAGAAGGAGAAAACTCTGGCTGCAAATTTGACAACATGGCAGAAGGACTCAGGCTCCAACATGAAACATACCTACGAATGGATAAAAATAATGACGTGGTAGTTTAGCATATTGAAAATTGTAATTACTGGCAAATTGCTGTGGTATGAGAGGAATAAAGCACTTCATGGTATGGTATTATTAAATAATTTTCAATGACGAGAGTGATCTGCGGAAGCAAAGTTGATTCTTTTCCTTAACAGCATGTCCTGGAGTGTTTTATTCCTCTCCCAGGGATTACAAGTGCAATATTTCTAACACATGTATTCAATTTAGAAATGCACAAATGCTGGCACTGAACCCTTGTATCAGAATTTAGAATATTGCACAGCTAAGCTAACAGGAAGTTGCATCATCCAAATTTCCTGAAGCTCATGGGAAGAAGAAACATAAGTTTTCTCATTCTTTTTCCCCCCGTTATTTTCCCTGATATTGTGACACTGACTGAAACTACAAGCAGGTGACTCAAATTATAGACAAAAATACAGTAAAAAAAATCAAGTGAACGATCAGAAAGTCCTTAATTGCCTCATGCTGTTAGCACGGATGCTAGCTAACAACATTTTATATGCTAATTATATGCTAAACAACAACAACAACAAAAACAAAATGCAGGCATTGTCATTAAAGAAACCTAAAACATGAGAGACTGAAATACTACTACAGTCGATCCTCTCATCTACGGACACCGCATTGACGGATATCGGATGCAACGGACAACATCCGCTGGTCTGAATACATAATCCATTAGCCAGAATGTCCGGTATGAAAGATTAAAAATCCCAGGTGTTGAGATCTGAGTCCTGTAGTTCAGCAATTGGCCGCTAGGCCGCGGTGGCGTGCGCGCAACGAATTGTTTACAAGCGTCAGTTGAGCTGTGGTTGTTGTGAAGCTATACTGTTTTTTCAGCGATTACTTGGTGTTTTTCACTGTTTTTCTGCCCAGTGCCGTCATTATGCCACCCAAAGATAAGTCTAGTGGTAAAAGAAAGCATGTCCATCTTTGTATTGGCCAGAAATTAGAGCTCATTAAGGAGTCTGGTGTTTGTGAGGAGTAAATGACCTTTACAATTGTATTTACATATTTATTTACATTAGGATTTAATGTATTTACCTATTTATATTGGTTGGTATGCTGCTTGTCATGTGTACAGTACTCTTATGGTGCTTAGTGGTGTTTTTTCTTGGATTTCCATTATTTTACCCCCCCCCACACACACACACACACACACTCTGGCTATTTACGTCAGCGGACAATTCCGTTAATGAGAGGATCGACTGTACAGACGTTTTCCATAGAGGTAAGGAAAACCGCACAGCGCCCCCTGGAGGCTGCACCGTCTAAGTGCGCTTGATGTTTGCGCATGCGCACGGCGCCATTTTGTGCCCTCGCCTCTGGTTGCAGTGTGCGCGAGCAGAGCAAAGCAGACACCCACTCTGTCTTCCACCAGTACTGCGTCGCATTTTAATCATTTTTAATCTTAAGCTCCCGGTGAGTATTTTGTTTCGAGAGATTTTTTTGTGATTTTTTTTTTTATTTTTTTATTTTTTTGGCTGACTATGAACTTATCTTTGGAGCATATATATACAGATACATATATATATAAATATATTTTTTTATTTTTAATTTTGGGCATTTTTCTGGCTGGTGAGACTCGGATGGTTTGGTGGCGTACATTTTGTGATGCAGAGGTAGAACAGCCTGCGAGACGATTGCTTTGACATGGCGACTCTTTTTTTTTTATTTTTATTTTTTTTATTTTTTGGTTTTGTTTTTCGATGTCAGTATTTTTTTTTTTTTGCCACAGAGTAACTTTTTCCCAAGACTGCTTCCCTCATAGATCAGATGTGTTTGTCTTTTTCAAGGTGAATGTAGGCTAAGCGGTTGTGTTTTCCAAGATGGTCGTTTTCCTTCTCCATGTGTGGAATTAAGAGTCTTAAAAGCGACTATTTTTAAAAAAAACAAAAAAAAAACTTTTGCGTGTTTTTCCCCTCGACGTAGTCTGTTTTTAATTTGGACTTGTTCCAGCGTGCTGTGCTTTGTTTTGTTTTTTAATATAATGGTGCTAATTTTTGGAGGCTCATTGGTGCACTAAGATCCCTTTGGATTCACGTTTCGGTTTTCACTTAAGTCTTTTTTGTTTTTTATTTTTGAGTCGGTGATATTTTTTTTTGATGATGTTTGTGGGACGGATGATTTTTGAATGGACTGCAGGAGATTTTGAGGAAGGTTTCTCCGCCATTGTTGAAATCAATACCCATTGAGTTGATTAATTCATGCCAAATAAACCAGAATTGCTTGACTATCCGGGAAGGTTTGCTTATTGCTTTCAGTCTATGAAAAATATTGGGGCGGACACCATGCTTGTCGGGGCAACATTTTCTCTTTTAGTGAGTTTCAAAGCCTTTTTGTTTGTAGCGCTTGTGTGTTGAATCTTGTTTTTTGAACACTCCCAGTGATTTACTTTCTCTACTTTGTCCTGCGTGCGTACGTGCGTGCGTGCTTACGTCACGACTGAACACCTGCCAAAATGGCGGAGGGTGGTGTCCAACTTGCTAACAAGCTAACAAAGAAAAAGGGCCATTTTCTAACAGAGCTATTGTTCTCATTAGCCATCAAAACAGTTCCAGACGAATAGGGAAATGGTTAATAGTTTAGATTTTCCTTAGTGGGGGGTTTAAGTACACCCCCTAACAGGATTTTTTTTTTTTAAAGAAAAAACAGTATTTGAAACCAGGCAAGATTTCACAAAACATTAAAAAAAAAAAAAAAAAAAGAGGTAACAACAGTCAGAGGAAACACAGAGTCTGCGATCAGACTGTACAAATTCACCTCCATCTTGTCGCACTTTTCTCATGGCTGACAGAGTTCCGGCATCTGTCCTGAATATCTTCCTGAGACCCCACCATCCTTATATGAGGACATCACGTTTTCCCCAAACAACTCCATTGTGTGCATGTCCTTGTAAGATCCTCATGTGTGCACCATTGGGTATTACTCTTTTTCCAAACATCTTCCTGTTTGGAGACAATGATCAAGTTCAAAAGTAATCAGTTACTAAAAAACAAACTGAGGAGAAAGGACAAGGCACACAACGTTAGAGTTTGGGTCTTAGGAGGTTAAGACTGGCGAGCGGACGTTGTAGTGTGACACGGTTGCAGAACAGCAATGCAATGAACACCTCAGTGAGAAGTCTGGCATGTCTGAATTGTTGTTGTTATTGTTTTTGTATCATCTTAACTAGTTTGACGACTCCTAGGACGTGCTCCTTGACGTTCCCTCTGTAGACCCAACTGACAACTTCTTGACCTTCCTCCCCGACGGCATGCAAGGAAATGAACGGCGTTCGGTCAGGGTTGGACTTGTAGAATTTATGACACTGTGATTGCCTATCCTCAAAAGGTGACACTATTACGTAGTCTGATCTTGACGTAAGGTGTTTAGGGTCCCTGGTTCTCAGACTTGCCAGGTTTTGGCAAAATTTCCAGCACTTAAAGACCTAAAAATAATCTGAACAGTTCAGGAATCAGAAAAGTGACACATTTATCTTGTTTTTCTCACCATGGGAAACCAGTTCATGGTGGTGTGCGTGCATTTCTGATTTGCTCCCTCCCTCACTCACTTTCGCCTGTCCACAGTGTTTGCACTATATCTTACAACAGAAATAGAGCTGTACATTATAGATACCAAGTTTCCCTTGTTTACTATAGCCAGATGATAGGCATTTGGTTAGATTTAAATCCAATATTTGGTGATCCTTGGTTTCTGCAGACTAATTTTT
The DNA here is from genome assembly GCA_030068335.1 of Chrysichthys cranchii. Classification (NCBI taxonomy): domain Eukaryota; kingdom Metazoa; phylum Chordata; class Actinopteri; order Siluriformes; family Claroteidae; genus Chrysichthys; species Chrysichthys cranchii. The sequence continues at coordinate 5,087,466 of JAQMCW010000013.1, forward strand.
TAAACTAGCTATAAAAAAAAAATTAAAAAAAAAACACTACCTGTGGAATTGTATTTCCTGCTCTCTTTGTTTAACACGTAGTCAGTTTTAGTGTTCAAGTCAATAAATAAAAGCTTCTGCATATTCTGATATTACACAGAATTCACTTCAGACACATCAAGTCAAATGCCATCTGAATAACGCAGTAAATCCACACCGAATGCGTCTCAGATGTGTTTCCAAACTACCGGCGGCAGGAGAAAGAACCGTGCGTTTGATTATCAGTTATAAGTGGTTTTATGTTTCTGGTGATTTATTTTGATGGCGCTTATTAAATCAAGCGTCATTAGACAGAACTCCCTACTGACAACTACACCCCTCTCACATCCGAGCCAATAAACTATCCTATTTACTGTTTACTCACCGGTTGCTCATCACTTCCTCAGTTTGCTAGTCAACCCAGTACTAGAACTAGTTTTTTGCTAATAGCTGTAGCTTCTGTGGCAAATTTGTTATATACTGTAAAAGAATACTGGACTTTGAATATTGGACTTTCTCTCTTTATGCCATTTTCTTCTGAATGATGTATATTTTCTGGTTGGTATGTGATGTAATTCATGTTGGGACAGCCTAAAGGCTGATTTATGTTCCCTTTATGTATTAAAAAAAAAAAATCTCCATTTCAAACTTTTCAACTAACACCATCCATTTGCTTCCATACGCCATTTACCCTTGCATCGATGCTAAGCGATACATCCACGAGAAATTATAGTCCAAAGTTTCCGAAAACAACAAACATGGCAGTGGTGCAGGAGGTCGTAATAATATACAGTGGACCCTCAGCTCGCGAAGTTAATTCGTTCTGAGACTCTGTTCGCGACCCGAATCAGTTTTTCCCATTGAAATGAATGTAAATACAATTAATGTTTCAGCCTCAAAAACATGTTTTCAATTGATATTATGGGTTTATGTGTGGCAATAAAACATAGAATAAAATTAAAATAATGTTAAGTGTAGAAAAATAAAACAAAATGAAAAACATGATTTTAAGGTTCGTTACCTTTGCGGTGGATACGTAGTTGCTTAGGCGTAGGTGGACGGTGGCGGTTCTCATGTTTTGCGATTATTTCTTTATTTATTTCAACTGTTATACGCTTAGGCTTCTTACTCTCAATGAAAAAATACATTGAATGTGTTCACGCCAAGTGTGCTTGACCGGATCTTAAGGTTTCTGCCGCGAAGTGTGGGTTGGCTGTCTGTACGTCGGTTAAAGGATTTGTTCGTCGATCGGTACAAAATCTGTTTGGGAATTTAGTTCGTACGTCTGTTTGTTCACCATCCGGCGCGTTCGTGAGCCGAGGGTCCGCTGTACTTATTAAGAAAGAGGCAAAAGCGGGTGACATAACAGCATATAGATGTGTACATCGTCTTACCATGTCGCTTAATCTCTCTTCAGAAAGTTCTTCCAGTTACAGTTTCTTCTTCGTGGCTCACTCGAGCTATTGGCTACACTGTCCTGAGGATTTCCAGTGATGTTGCTCTGACAGGGCTGCGTCCACAAGCTTTCCAAAAACATACACAAAAGTTAATTGAAATGAAGGCAGAGCATCCGGCATTAGCGCTGAGAATAAACGGGCCTTAAGGAGCAATTCGAATTTGATTACGTCTGCTTCTCTAAACCTTTAGCCAAACCACTTTTCCTGTTTTCTCGATTAGCATTTTACAGCTGCGGTCAGCAGTCTACGTACTCTAATCAGGGACATGAATGACATGGCAATATTGAGCTTTTGGGGATTGCTTTAAACTTCTTTTTTTTTCCTGGCAGAATAATGGTACAATATGCGTCTGAAATAGAAAAAAACTTCGTACATACATCACACCTAATATTTAGTCGAACAAATCAGTAGTGTACAATTAAATTTCTGCGTTTCCTGGCCCGGAACGTGGTTTTGAAACACGGTCCACATATTTTCGATAGGGTTGAGGTCAGGAATTGTTCTAAGCTTTAAGTTGGTGAATTCAAGGAGAAGTGTCTCACAAACCCTTCGTTTTTGTTGTGCACAAAGACTGGCTGTAGTCAGTCACGATCATTAACAGGGAATTAAAGAGGCCTTGGCAAGTTGAAAGACATTTTGAAACTTCAGCACCATCGAATTAATAATCTACGGAGCTGCATATTTTTATTTCAGAAAATCCAAAATAACTGAACTTCTGCACCAAATTTTTTATTTTTTAATTTCTATTATTAAAGATGCATGGTGCACAGGCGTTCTGCCGCTGAACAAGAACAGTCCTAAGAAGTCCTCGAAAGCCCAATGTCTCCACAACATTCATGTCCATGTACATAAACTTCTAACCGCAAGTGTGTATACACGTAGTATACTACGTCGTAGTGTAGTAGTCCATCTCTGGTAATGTTGAATAGCTCTTCCTCCTTGGTTTAAAATCTGCAAACAGAATGATAATAGTAGCATGGCTGCACAACTAATGGTTGATCTTAACATGCTGGTTGTAGCTTTTCTTATTGTGGTCCATTCAGTATCGAGTGGTTTTGATGCCTTGAATGCAATGTTATAGAGCAAAAAATTACACACCAGAGTAAAGTAGAGCATGTGTTTACTCTCTCTCTCTCTCTCTCTCTCTCTCTCTCTCTCTTTATATGTGTGTGTGTGTGTGTGTATGTATGTATGTATATATATATATATATATAAAATTGAGGTATCCCGTTACCCCATAGTGTGGGACGACTTCTGAATATAGGCTTAAAATATTGAAATGTTTTACACTGAAATACTGTCATTTTACGTAGTTCATATCGGGCACCTCATATACATGACAACGTAGCCTAGTCGTTGTTAACGTCTTCCAAGTTTAGTACCGGTGATGAAATAAATCAAACTAACAAATGCCTAATGAATTCGGTAATCGTGGACCACCCAATCATGAATTACACTCTAGACCAGGGGTGGGCAATCCGAGCCATGGAGGGCTGGTGTGGGTGCAGGTTTTTGAGATGATCCTTCGGTCAACAATTAAAAAAGGCTCGAACTGCTTTATTATTGGCTGATTGAGAGGTTATCTCAAAAACCTACACCCACACTGGCCCTCCATGGCTCGGATTGCCCACCTCTGCTCTAGACCAAAT
>JAQMCW010000013.1:5171686-5186901 GCA_030068335.1 Chrysichthys cranchii
CGCCGTTAGTCCCATCACTGGTCATTGGAGATGGGCGTTTCCTACAGACCGGCGCTTAAAGGAGACCGGCGTCTATTGGAGACCGGCGTCTATTTGTCGGGACATGTTTTTTTCCCGGCGTTTATTGGAAACGGGTGTCAATAAGAGACAGGCCACTATTAGAAGATATACGGTATTTGAATTCATTTGCGTCTCACAGCAACTGCTTGCACTAGAAAGGGGCATTTAGGGCCTAATAACAAGGGTGCTGCGTACATGTACAAACTTGGGTTTTTTTTTTCTTTGTTTGTTTTTATTTGTAAATATGTTTGCTAATTAAATCGAATATCTGTTCAATCCATTCCCATATCCAGCCACCATTTTATTATCAGTACTGGCCACAATACCTATACTCAATATCAGATCAGTGCATCCCAATGTGTGATTCACAGAGTTAATGTTAATGGTACACAAGATAAACATTTGAAATAGAAATGCTAGATGATATTACTGGAGCTAGGAATCCCATAAATCAATCCCATAAGTCATTATTTAAATAAAAAAAAAAAAACCCAGATAATATGAGTACGGTATATGTAATATTTATACAAAACTCTTTAAGTGAATTTGAATTGAAATCTGTCTCTTTTACACAAACACCCACACTGGAACACACTAATGCCCAGAGGGATCAATTTCTGCAATACTCCCACTACATTCGTGTGAAGCCTGAGCTGGACTCCCTGCTGGTCAGCCAAGCTGCTGATTTCTTCAAGGTGAGCTCCTGAACTTTACTGGTATAACCAGGTTATTCTTAATTCTCCTTTAATGTGAGGTTGGGAGCTAAGCTACTACCATGTGTCTCTTAATGGGTTCAGTGGTGCGGATGGTCTGCATTTTGACATTTGCTGTAGCATTACCATGTGTACCCACTAGGTGGCTAATGAAATTGTTGAGCATGGAGATAGAATACACAGACAGCATCTAGCCATGTTTTTGGCCATTCATGCCTTCTCATGCACTGTACATTATTTCAAGAATTCACACCCAACTGCCTAGATGCAGCTTTAACCCTGTGTTAATTCTCAAGAATATTTTATATACAAACATGAATTTGAGGGTTGTAGTTCTTTATATTTTTCTTTCTTTCTAGGCAAAGCTGTCCAGCTCTCCAGTGTTCTCCACTATCTCCTTTCCTCAGTGCCTTACTGCCCCAACTCAAAGGCTACAGTACTACTGCGAGATCCTTGAGGAACTGGGAGAGGTGAACCCTGGCCCCGACTCTGCCCTCTCCATTATCAGACATGCACAGCGCCATGGGGAAGACCTGAGGATAAGCGACCTCATCACTGGCTGTCCGGTGAGACTTAAAGTGCACACATGATAGGTTTTAAGTGCTTTAAAGTGGATGTTATTCGAGTGATAATGTTATAGGATTAAAACTGTAAAAACTATATTGCATTTCAACAATTTAGAAAATGTTTTATTTAGACAGAGTTACACATGAAAGGCAGTATCCAGAATAATTTTACTAGCACAGAGGAAAAAATGAACAATCCCAAATACTATATCCATTACTTTTATGTTACTTTTTTTTTTTTTTTTTTTTTTTTTTTTTTTTTTTACAAATTACATGAGGAGTAAAACACAACAGGATCTTCATCACCCCAAAGTTCAATATTTTCCCAAAAACAGCACTACTGGCAGTGCTTTTGTTCTTTTCATCCCACAGCTATTTGCCAGTGATTACTTTTATTTATTAAAGAAGGACATATCATAGATTTGATCTTTTAAAACGGTATTCAATGTTGTGGAGCATCAGCAAAACAAGCTAGTTAAAGCTGTAGCTTATTTTAGAGCAGCTATAAACATTTCTGACCCGTGCTGGAATAATGAGTCAGAATGAGGAAATTTTCAAAAGTGAGTTATTGTTACTTCCACATTGTCCGTCTAAAGACCTTCAATATGAGGCGTGGTTTGTTGAAATCGGACAAAAAATGAGGGTCTGAGCAACTAGCCACTTTTGTTCACGTCTAATGGGGTTTGGAAACTCGCTTTCCATTGGTTCATAAAAGAGTCTTCGGGAATTCCATGTGTATTATCAGAACTTAGAGGAACTACGCTTCACAACGATATCAAACATGGGTAGGGGGATTCCCCCGTCTCCCCGTCTCATGGAATTCTACGACAAAGGACTAATTAATGAAGACATACAAATGAACATAATGAACAAAACCTTAAAATAAAAGTAGTTTGGGATGGTTTTTTTTGCTGTTTTATCATGGGGATCAATGAATGAGGGCTCTAAGGACTCATTTTTGAGAAAATCTCAATTTCAACCGAAACCATGTTTTGCCTCTTAGCTCATAATTAGCCTGTGCGCATTCCGACTCATTTTGGCAGCACGGGTCACATTTGTTCCTTCAACAGCCTCTCTTTTTTTTCTCACACAATGCTTATAAACCAGTTTGAGCAATAAGAAATTAACAAAATAGCGAAAATATGAACAATAAGACCATTTCTCCGTTTAGAAACCATAAAATTACAAAGAGTAGATACTGGAGACTCCTTCTAAAAAGGAATCAGCACTGTAGTATAAGGAAGAATATCTCACACCATGACTATACCAGAAACTACAAAGCATTTAAGTGAACAAATGGTGATTGTGTGTATGTAGTTCTTACTGTAACTTCTCCAACAGACATCCATGGAGCCTGGCGAGAAAGGTTTTGAATGTCTAATGTGTGCTCTTTGTTACTGCTAACATTTTTAAATATCCCCAAAGATAAACTCGTACTGTCCCTAGATCTGTTTCTGATATTCCCCAGGACAATAGGATGCTGGAAATTCTAGGCTATAATTCATATACTAGAAATGTGTGAATGTATGTATGTGTGTTTCCCAGGTACCTGTGGGAGAACGTGGAGATTTGATACGTCAGGGCGAGCTATATGTCTGTCCAGGAGGACGGAGAAAGAAGACAGGCATCAGGACTGTGTTCCTCTACCAGCATTATGTTATTCTCACCAAACACAAAACTCCTAGTCAAGGCTGCATTGCATACACGTTTAAAAACAGCATAAAGGTGCATGAACACACACACATGCACACATTCACAGAGAGGGAGAGGCAAATGTCTAAAAGTATAATATTGTTTTGGGAATGAATAAAAAAAGAAAACTGTCAAACTATCAGGCAGAGAATTTTCTTGCTTGATACACTGTATGGACAAACGTTTATGAACACCTAACCATAACACTAATATGTGCTGAACATCTTATTCCAGATTTAGTCTCCCTTTGCTGGTATAATAAGCTTCAATCTTTTGGGAAGGTTTTACACTGGATTTTGGAGCATGGCTGTGGGGTTTGTGTCTAATCAGCCACATGAGCATTAGTGAGGTCAGGCACCGATGTTTGATGAGGAGGCCTGGGGTGCAGTCGGCATTTCATTTCATCCCGAAGGTGTTCAATGGGGTTGAAATCAGGTGCTCAGTGCAGGCCACTCGAGTTCTTCTACTCCATCCTTGGCAAGCCATGGAGTCTTCCGGGAGCTCGCTTTGTGCACAGGGGCACTGTCATACAGGAACATATTTATATATCTCTCTCTCTGTTCCTTCCCGTGTCCCGTGCTGTACGGCACATAGGGTGCCAAGCGGCCCCCACGGGGCTTGGGTGACATTTCCGTAGCTAAGCGAATTCTACAGGGTGAGGTCGCCAGCCCCACGCCCAACCCTCCCCTAACTCGGGACTCGGGACTCGGGTTCATGCTCACACACACGAACACATCCACACCTACGGGCAATTTAGAGCAGCCAATCCGCCTAACGTGCATGTCTTTGGACAGTGGGAGGAAACCGGAGTACCCGGAGGACCCGGAGGAAACCCACGCAAATTCCACACAGAAAGGCACCCGTGCCGAACCCGGGGCTCGAACCCAGGACCTTCTCGCTGTGAGGCGATAGTGCTAACCTCTCAGCCACCGTGCCGCCACATATTTATATTTCCACAAACTTTTGTCTATATAGTGTATATGCATTGATTATGTAAGTGATTTTTTTTTTTTTTTTGGAGTTTTTATTTAGTGTGAAATAAAATCTATCAATGTATTTTTGATTTAGGCAAGTTAACATCAATTGGCCTTAAACAAAATGTCCAATCCACTGTCTTACAAATAATGTTAATGGTGATGATAATTCTAAAGTGAGAAATCCATGTGGGAGCATTTTATGGTTTCCACAAAGTGCCAATAGAGAAGCAATTAGTAAATTTACTCCTTCATGATTTTTACCGTTTACTGCATTTTCACTGCCCCCCCCCATTGGTGGGTCTACACAAAATTCCTTGTTGGGATTGGCAGATGAGGTATTGTTCTTTTTTATCACGGCTTTTTTTTCTGAACTAGCAGAAAAGTATAGTTTTCAGGTTTCACCTGTATCACTGTCATAAAGGATTAAAAATCATAAATGCTTTGGCTACCAAAGATATTGGGCTTCTGCTCCTATATTAGGAAAAAAAAGACCTCAGTGGAAAGCAAAATACGCTATACCTTGTATGCTGCACCAGTTTTTCAGCGCACACCTTCTTATCATGTGTCTGTGCTTCAGACAGGAGAGATGGGTTTGACCCAAAGTGTTGGAGAGGAGGGTCTGAGGTTTGAGGTTTGGGTGAGACAGGCATCTCGCACCAAATACTGCCTCACTCTTCAGGCCTCATCTTCAGAGGATAAAGAAGCCTGGACACACGACATTGCCCAACTCCTGTGGATGCATGCCATCCATAACACAGGTGAGTTCGAAGACTCTGGACTTTAACCTTTGTTATGCTTCTTCAAACGAGTCATAACTTATTTGGTCCTGAAATCAGTACAGTAATGTTCAACCTAGGTTATTCTTTTCTAACAAAGGTTTATTAACAAGAAATTAGATGCATAATGCTCGCGTGTACTTCATGAACCCAGAAAGACCCATGAAGAGACAAAGGCTTTAAAATATGTTATTGAGCAAGCCTTCTGGTTTTAACGGAAATATAGTTTTTACTGGTCATTATGATATTGTTTGTGGGTAGAACTATTTTAATTTGAGCTTTAATTGATGATAAAAGGAGATATTTATTTGTTAACCATTTAAAATTGTATTTAATTAAGTAATTTCACATCTGTTAATTAAGAAGTACTTCATTCATTATGGGATGTCATTGATGACCCAGTTTGGGGTGTAATTAAGAGATCAATATAAGGCAGTTTAATTATATTAACTCTTTATGTAGCCTCTTAGGAGGAGACTTCAACTTGTCCACCATGTGCCAAAATTTATTTAAAAAAGAAAAGCAAAACTCCACCCGTATTGTGACTGTTCAGGAGAAAATTTATAATAAATGACATAGAGGTTTCACGGCTTTGCGGTCAGCGATCTGTGAGATGTTGAGTGTGATGGCATTGAAGGCAGTATTAGAGTAAAAGTCGAAAATGAGGAGGTGAGAGAGAGCGAGATCGAGTAATTAACTATAAAAACTGTATAAAGATCTTGACACAATCTGGACACAACTGAAACCTAATTTAAGAATACTGTGAATATGTGAAAATTTGCATATCCTAACAGAAGAAGTAAAGATCGTTCATACATCTATGTTAGTGTAAATATCCACATAGAATGAAAAGCCGGCGTGTCGTAATTCAAATCAATTCTATTTTAATTTAGTGTAAAACTTAACAATTGACAGTATTACATAGCAGCTTTGTAGAAATCCAGATGTAGATTTAGATTCCTATCGTGGAAGCCAGAGACAAGAGTGGAAAGTACCATGTTCCTGAGCTGTGATGAGGAAGCAAACCTTGAGAGTGGGACAAGAGGTCGTGAGTTTGAACAATTATCAAATATCTTAGGTATAAGCCTAGAGTATCCATAAGAGATTATCTAAGGCTGAAACATGGGAATAAACTGTTTTGGGGAAATGTAACATTTTAGGTTATCTGTAAGTCTTAAGTGCAAACAGCGCTGAGGAGAATTAAAGCACCAGAATGATTCATATTTTGTCTTTGTGTTTTTAAAGAATTGTGTCTAAAGGAATCTCTGTGCATGGGAGTGTCCAGCAAGTTGCTACTGGATGTGACGGGAGCTCAGACATCCGAGCTTGACTCAAGTTTCAGCCTTAATGACAGGGGTATATAATATATATACACACACACAAATGCACATTCTCACACACCGCTAATTTTGCATACACTTATTGTAAAATAAGTAAATAAGTGCAATTTACTCTAGCATGTTTGTCATTTTTTAATTATTTTTTGAAGTTAAATTGTACAAGTGTCAAAATTGAGGTACTTTTACATTCTGCCAGTCACAATGTTATGACAGGTGAAATAATAGTGATGAATAGATCCTGTATCCATATCTGCAGAAACTGCTGGATCAGATTTCAGTGGGTCCTGTCTGATTTCAGCTAACATGCTCTTATAATATGCCATTAATTTTAGCTGGGTTAGAAGGTGTTTTTTTTCTCTCTATTTAGGTAATGGGAACAGTTTTGTTTATGTTGGCATAAATCCTTTTTCATAAATACGTATTTAAGTGCACACTTATCTATACAGCATAAAGAAGTAGAGAATGATGAACGAATGAGGGCTATGCATTTCTTCCTGTTAAGAAGTAGTGTTTGTATCTGGTTATGTTTAAGTGGTTCAGTTAAAAATAGCTTCTTTTAAAGCTTTGTAGTTCACAAAAAAAGAAAAAGAACCATGGATTTGGGCAATACCCTCATGAAATACGCAAGGTTTTAGAATCTCTGTTGTAAATCTCAGGAAAGAGAAATAAATGTAAAGCTCTGGTATACATACACAAACATGACTAGGTCTATATTACAATATTTCATTAGCAGGACTAAAATTGCTGTCTGATATGCATTGTGTCCACAGGGTGTCTCCAGTGCTATTATTGTACAATGCTTATTTTCCTAATACACAACATAAGACCTCCACCAAAATGAAAGCAGCTGTTTTTACCCTGCCTTTCTCTCTCCCCAGTTCAGAGTAGCTGTTCAGACTCTTCGTCAGTGGGAAGTCAGAAAGAAGGAGGTTCTCCCTCTATTGTAAGAGAACCAAAGAAAGACTCGGGACAAAGTGGCCATACACAAGTGAGAACCATAACCAGCGCGCGCGCACACACACACACACACACACACACACACACACACGTAATGCTTTTATAGTTACCATTAAATGGTTGCTTAAAGATACACTTACTGGTCCCTTCCTTATGAACACCATAATGATACTGGACAGGATTCAACCTTGCTCTCAAAACAGCCACAGCCTCAACTTTGTGGTATGAATTCCACATTATATTGGAGGGAATTTGTCTGATGCGTATTTTGTTGGATCCACATTCATGCTGCAAATCTCTTGATATATCATTCAAAAAGTGCTCTACAGGATTCAAATCTGGTGACTGGGGAGACCACTGAAGTACACTCGACTCATTGTTATGTTCATGGAACCAGTTTTAGACCACTTGTGCTTTGTGACGTGGTGCATTATTATACTGGAAGTAGCCATTATAGCATGGGGAAATTGTATCTATAAAGGGATGCATATGGTCAGCAGGGATACTCAGACAGGCTGTGGCATTCAAACAATGCTTGATTGGTATTAAGGGGCATTGTGTGTGCCAAGAACAAAAAATCCCTCACACCATTGCATGACCACTACCAGATTGAATTGTTGACACAAGACGTGGTCCAGGGATCCATGATTTTGGTGCCAAATTCTGACCCTACTATTTGGATGTCACAGCAGAAATGTTGACTACAATTATCCAGGTTTGGTGTGACTGTGTCCACTGTAGCCTAAAAATGCTTTTCTGCTCACCATGGCTGTACAAAGTGGTTATTTAACTTACAGTTGACGTACACTCTAGAGACTGTTGCACTAAAAATATAAAATATTAAAATATGAGATCAACAGTCTGGCACCAACAGACGTACTATTGTCAAAGTCACGTTTTCCTCATTCTGGTGTCTTATGTGAACATTGATTGAAGTTCTTGACCTGTATCTGCGTGATTTTATGCCCTGTGCTGCTGCCACATAATTTGCTGAATGGATAGCACGCAGATGTTCCTAATAAAATGTAAAACGTATGTAGCAAAAGGTGGAATATGTAGATCCTTCTAGTCTCTGTAGGCTGTTACATGAGATGTTTTACAGAGAAATATACAATGTAGCAATAACTTATTTTTTTTTATTATCTCTGTTTAGTGCTCATCACCATCGACCTCTGTATGAGTATCATCTGAACCAAAAATGTTAGTCCTTCTTCTCACAATAATTTTTAAAATCTGAAATTAGTCTCACATATACATATATATATATATATAATTAAGCAATTCTCTTCTTTTTTCTAGAGTATTCATTCCATTTCAGTGGAAATTCGCTGGATTAGAGATTCGCCTGGATACATTTTTAACTAACAGAGACTGGAAGATGACTCAGCAACAATATGGCATCGTATGGGATACTGAAGTTTGTAAGCCATGCTACATTTCTCAGGGCCATCTTGGCTCTGTCTTTCGCAGTTGTTCTGTATGCAACTAATCGCCAGGTACTGGAGTGTGTAGCAGGGTAATGTGTTTCAGGCTTTCATGCACTGCTGCCTCCAACTGATTTGCTGCTTGCCAAAAATGACTTCAATATTATACCATACGTTACGGTGTATTTTTGCCTCCCTTTCTCCCTCAATACTTGCTTGATATGGTGATATATATATTTTTAACCAAACAATGTTATAAATTATAAGCCTTATGTATAGGCTTAATGTTCCCTTGTTATGTGTAGATTTGATGTAACATATCTATTGCCCATTGATAACAGTTTTCAGAGACTTTGGTACAAGCTCAAAAATAATGTAAATCCCAGTTCACAGCTTGTAAATTCTAAAAGCAATTTACAGATAGTGTTTCCAATCATTTTTTTTGTAGCCATGTACCTTGGCAACAAAGGAAAGTCTTTCACAACAAATACTGTTGAGCAAATCCCTATTTGCTCTGAAGAAAAATCAATCGATTGTCATTGTGGCCACTGAATAACTGCCCTTTTCACAGAATAATATTCCCTTTCTTCCTCTAGTGCGTATCCTGTTACGTATGTAAGTCTTATTATGAGAGAACAATAATTGAGACGTGTGTGAATGATACATAAGGTTATAATGTCAACTCGTATGCAACTTTTCCTTCCATTACGTAATCAAATCACACTTAAAAACAAATTAACCATGAATAATGACACTGATCGAGTACCATAGTTTTCAGCGTGTGGTCTGTGGAGCATATCCGTTGGGTCAAATATTTATTTAGGTTTTTTTATTTTATTTTATTTTGATACAGTGGGGGAATTAATAACACAGCCTTATTATTATCGCCTTCCTATAGTTATTAGCCTTTATGACTGGTTGCTTGAATTGAACGACTTAAATCCAAAGCTTGGAACCGATGAAATAAAAGTCAGTGTCAAATTGGACAGAATGTGTTCTTTTCGTAGAAAGATAAGGAATAAACCCCTCTAATAAAAAGCCAGAATATTACGGTACACATTTAAATAATTAATCTATTATTGTGATAGTTGGATTATATTCGGAAGGCGTCTGTAGAATTTACTTAACAGTTCAAGGCCCCTCTCTGCAAAATGTTTAAGAATCCCTGATTTAGGGTGCTTAAAGTACAAGTAACGTGACTATGAATGGATGGGATAAATAAATCGGAATAAAGTCTTGACTTTCATCTGCTCTATATAATTCTGATCAAACAAAGGAAATGAGCATTTGTTATTAATGCCTCTTCATTGTACATAAAATTTTCAGAGATGCAAAAATGCTCTTAAATGAATCCTACGGTGCTCTGTTTTAACTCCTGATCCCAAGCCCTAAATCAGATTTTGTCCAATAGGTGGTGTTAATGAGCAAATGCAGCTTTTTGAAACAATGTGTCTCCTATATTTAAGGCCAAAAGGCTATTTGTAGGACAATGAATAGCAGCTCATTTGTGTTGATGCTGTGGACATTTCAGATCAACATCACTTTTATTTTTTTTCACTGAAAGGCAAAGACAGCTGTGCCGAGCAGCGTTCACATATTGTGCTGCACAACACGATGTAAATGTTGACGAAATTGCCACGTTGGCCTTTTTTTTTTTCTTTTCCCTCCAGTACTTCAAATAAAGGAGTGTGTTGGAGTTGAATAAACTCTCGAGAGCCGAACAGATTTCTCCACATAGCTCTGATTGTTATTGTTACTAGTTCCATATTTAGCACCATATGAATGCACATAGCTCCCATATGAATTTACATACCCACCACCTCTCCCTCAGTTTCTCCCACTGTGTGAAAAGAGTCAATTTTTCCTTTGTCTGTTTATGAGTTGCATTATGATCCAGCTGGCTTTGATTGTCATGGCAGCTCCACCAGCCAAATCCAAAGATTGCTTGCATAAGAGGAAATGCTACGAGTTTCTGCTTTAATCTTTGAGTTATGTAATTGGTGCACCCCACCCTCCTATATTCTATTATGTGCTACTCAACCTTACAGTCTTAATCTTGTATACTCTTTGGATTCCAGGACTCTCCATAAAGAGTTTGAATCCCGCTTTGTTAGAGCTGACATTAACCGAGCACTCATAATCCATTTTGGAACAGTTGAGCTCCAAAAAAACCCCCAAAAAAACAAACAAAAAAAAACCCCTTGATCTAGAGAATTATTAAGTTGTTTTATATAAGAGGTGGTATGAGTGTGCAAGTGAGCTACATGAGGAATGGAGCTAAACCCACAGCCAGGCTTAATCCAAATATACTTTGCACAGTGGGAAATGTGTTCAGTTCAGCGCTTTTAAAGCAGGTCTCTTCATAACTATAAATACCTTGGCATGATTCATCATTCTCACTGTAAATACAAGCATTAACCAAAGAAACAAGGTGCCTTTTGTAAGCTTCTCAGTACAGCTCTCATTATATTGATGTTTACAATTTTTTTTGTTAAGGCAAAACCTCTTATTAGTGTTAATGATTTCATAATTGCATGCTGTGTTCTACGTTACTATGTATTTTGCCCTCGATCAGTGTGATTTTATTTTGTTTTTTTTTCTTCAAGAATTAAAACTGGACATGAACAAAAGTGTTGTCTGTTGCAGCCATTTTGGTGCGTGGGGTAATGACATTTAGCGCACACTGTGACGGGATGTCACCAGGCATTATGGGATATATATTGGAGAACATTAGTGACACGGTGAAAATGGCAGCGGCTGAGTGGTCTATAGAGGGGATCAGATATTTAAGGGAGAAAGAGATAGAGAGCGAAAGGGAGGGGAGGAATGTAGGGAGGGAAAGCACAGTGAGAAACAGGAAGGGGTTTAGAGAGGACGGGGCAAAAGACAGTAGATGGGATGATGGGTAATGACGGGGTGAGAGGGCTCAGACAGAGAGGCACAGAGAGGGGAGACAGAGAACAAGAGTGAAAGAATGAGAGAGAGAGAGCGAGAGAGGGATGCTGTACATGGAGGAATGGCTGAGAGCAGGGAAGTTTTTTTGTCTCACTAGAAATCTGAAGAGTGGGCAAGAGGGGGACTGAATGTTGTAGAGAGCAAAGGTTATAGACAAAAGAAGTTTGCGAGAGAAAGAGGGTAAGCAAAAAAAAAAGGAGAATTTGTGGGGTTAGAGAGAGAGTGTGTGTGTGGAAGAGAGAAAGAGGGAGAGAGATAATGTAGTAGAGAAGAGATAGCCAAAGATTGGTGAAGATAGAGAGGGGAAGGAATAGAGAGTGAGGGGTAGACGGGCTATGTTGACAAAGCAGCGAGACTCGGCAGAACAAAGGGGAACGTGGAGAGAATGAGCTGGGTGAAACATCAAAGGGATTTTTCGGCCCCCGTTACCGGGACAACAGGCATTTGCATGCGATTAGCTTTTTACATCATATTAAGGAGGGAAGGGGCGCGGGGAGGGTACTATAGATCATACTGGGAGAAAGGGGTGGCCACTCACACTGACTTCCAGGCTGACAAGCGACCATTTGTATCTTCGAAAGCATGCATGGTGCTGAAAACTATGAACTATGTATATGATAATAGTGACGAATGAAACTACAGGAGGATATAGCATGTAGTTTAGCAAGAAGCAAGTACATTCTTGGGCAAAAAACAAAAAAAAAAACGGTACTAAACTGTACCCTTCCTTGTTGTATCTTTCCTGAGAAAGGTGTGCGCAGTGTACCTTTTATAGCTTTAAATTTATTACAGGCCAATTATTTACCTTAAATCATTATATCCATATTTCTAACTGCTCAGTATGTATTGAAAGTACAAAAGATGTACCATCCTAGCGACAAGGAAAGGTACGATTGAGTACTATTTTTCGGAGAGTGTATGCCCAAATGTAGCTCAATCAGATTTCATGCCCTTAGCATGTCAGCAATAAAAGTAACATTGGGGAGTTAGAAGTCACTCATATGTGTTGTAGGATTGTGACTGTTTCTAACAACTATTTTATATATATATATCTGTCCCTAAAATTCCAGACATGCACCTGCTCCTAACCCCCCACCCCCCCATATCTCTCACTGTCTCTCGGCTATATGTGATGCCTCAGTGCCCTCAGTTTTGTGGCCACATTGTGCTCCCTGGAGTCGTCATGGCCGTCGCCGAGGTGCTATTGTCATGGCAATACTACAGTATCAATACCCCTGACACTGCGACAAAGAGACAGCAGCCCACTGCCACATCACTCCACCCCTTCACCATCCGCTCATCTCTCTCTTTCTCTCCTTCCTCGCCCCGTCCTCTCCCCTGTCCTTATCGATCCCTCCATCTCCCACTAAATATGTACATATTGATCCCCTCACATTACCCCATCCTCCTCCCTTTCTCATCCCTTTCTCTTTTCTCCATCTTTTCCAGACACCAACTCTCACCATTTCCATACCTTACTCCATCACCCCTTCCCTTTCACGCCTTGTTCTTCATCATCTCTCATTTCATCTTCCCTTACCATCCGTCCCTCTTCTTTCTCCCCGTGCCCTCCCTCCTTCCTCCTTCCCACCTCCTCTGCATGTATATTTTTTTCTGTTTGTCTCTGTCTCACTCACTCTCTGCATATTAATTGGTGCATTTTTGCTGCGGAGCAAAAAAAAAAAAGGGGGGGAAAACAATCAAAGCTGTCAGGGGCGGGTGGCCGTGCTACTGTATCTCACACACACACATACACACACACAATAGACAAGCAACAATATACATAAACCCTGTTTGTGCACATATTAATATAATATTAGGCAGATGGCATCTCCTACCTCCTAAACAGCAATAAATGATAATGGGTATGTGTCCTCACATGAAATGCCCATTTTCCTACTTGTCTATTTGTCCTGTTTGGAATTGGGCTTATTAATCAGGTGGCCATTTTGGAACGTCATGTCAAGTGTTGCGAGGTGGGCTGAGTAAAATGGCACAGAGGAAACTGTCTGAGAATGACAAACAGTGGCGTTCAAAACAGGTCCCTCACCGCAGACTTAGAGGATCAGCTCAGTGATTGTTTCACACATATATACTGTATATACAACTTTTTTTAATTAATAAAAAAAAAATAAAAATGTATGCCTAAATTAGCTAAGAATGGAGGGAATCCAGACCTTTTATTATCAAATTGATTTTTTAAAAATAATCATTTCTAGACATTTATTTCTATTGTTCATTTTCAAAGTTGACTGAGTGCCGTGAAAAGGAATACATCAATGCAGCAAACAAGTCAATGGCTTTAGTCTTGAATAAAGAGGAAAAGAAGAAGAGCACCTCCATACTTTAAAAGCAACAACAGCAAAGTTTTCCCAGTTCTTCTTCTAGGTGGGAACTGAGTGGCTTTAAATTCAAAACTTCAAGGTTCCATACTCCTGCCAGCGAATCTTAAATAATAACCTGTATGCATCATTTTTAAAAAATGTTTTTTTTTTATTGTTATTTTTTTAAATAAATGCACATTTTAAAAACAAATCCTTGCCTGTCTATAAAAAGGGGACACAGGTTGGAGTGCCCAGGACAGAGAAGCTACTGCACCTGCGCAGAGTCACGTGACGCAAGACTCTTAAAAAAAAAAAAAAACTCCCATCTAAAGGGATGCTAAAAAAAGAAGAAGAAAAAATGGGGGGGGGGGGGGGGGGGGGGGGTTGGTGGGGAAAAAAAACAAAAAACTTTTCTGTCCCATATCTTCCCACAGGTAACCGCTCCATGTGGACTCAGTACCAGTCTACCGGCTAGCTTTAGACTAAAAAAAAAGCTGTGCAGATTATCAACAGGCTTTTGTTTTGTTTTGTTTTTGCTTTTTGGCGCAATTGTTGCAGAGCAAGGAGATCTCGCACGAGCTTGCTATATCGCACTTAACACGGCGTGCACGACACACAGACACACGTGCACGTGCAAGCTGGCAGTAACCTGCTCTTTTTGGGGGGTTTGGTGTGCACGCGAACACGGGGCGGTCCTGCACGTGAGAGAGAACACTTTTAAAAAGGAAAAAGCCCTTCGTCTTCCCTTCATCGGTGCTCACACTGTCTCACTCACTCACTGTCTCACTCACTCACTCACTCACTCACTCACTCACTCACTGTCTCACTCACTCACTCACTCACTGTCTCACTCACTGTCTCACTCACTCACTCACTCACTGTCTCACTCACTCACTCACTGTCTCACTCACTCACTCATTGTCTCACTCACTGTCTCACTCACTGTCTCACTCACTCACTCACTCACTGTCTCACTCACTCACTCACTCATTGTCTCACTCACTCACTCATTGTCTCACTCACTGTCTCACTCACTCACTGTCTCACTCACTCACTGTCTCACTCACTGTCTCACTCACTCACTCATTGTCTCACTCACTCACTGTCTCACTCACTCACTCATTGTCTCACTCACTCACTGTCTCACTCACTGTCTCACTCATTCACTCACTGTCTCACTCACTCACTCATTGTCTCACTCATTCACTGTCTCACTCACTCACTCATTGTCTCACTCACTGTCTCACTCACTCTCTCATTGTCTCACTCACTCACTGTCTCACTCACTCACTCACTCACTCATTGTCTCACTCACTGTCTCACTCACTCACTCATTGTCTCACTCACTCACTGTCTCATTCACTGTCTCACTCACTCACTCATTGTCTCACTCACTGTCTCACTCACTCTCTCATTGTCTCACTCACTCAC
>JAQMCW010000013.1:5198939-5209617 GCA_030068335.1 Chrysichthys cranchii
ATGATTTTATTCAAATGCGTTTTTGTTGTATGCTGTTGGTTTTGCATCCATTAATGTCTCAATGATTCGAACAGTTTAATCATGCTGTTTCTAAACAAATATCTAAGTTTAATAAGACTACAAATGCTTTTACATATATGACATACATGACCTGTACCTTCTGATCCAACAACAGTGCGAATATAAGAAAATGTTTCAAGTCTACAGCGAGGTTGGTCAAATTCCGTTTTACCTTTGAATTTAAATGTATAACATAAAATCTTTTTATTCATACCCCGGCAGACAACGGTTTAAGAGGAACATCATTTGGAACTTCAAGAGAGAGGGTACGAGGTACAGGAATGAAGGATTGCCCCTACTGTGGTAAATCTTTCCGCTCTTCCCATCACCTGAAAGTACACCTACGTGTACACACAGGTGAGGCAAGAAATTGAGTCATACATGTAATGCATACACTATACAACAATATACTCATCCTCTTCTCTGAAGTACCTCTACTACAGCAATCACAGAAATGTTTAAATTTACAAAGAAATTCAGACTGTCCAAAATGACAAAGAGTGACATCTGCTGTTACTGGATAAAACTGCAAATTCAGTTTTGTGTCGGTTATTTTGATGTACGTTCTCTTTTAGGTGAGAGGCCGTACAAATGTCCCCACTGTGACTATGCTGGCACCCAGTCTGGCTCTCTTAAATACCATCTACAACGGCACCATCGTGAACGAAACGCCATGGCAAACTCCCCCAGCTCCTCTTCTTCAAGCCTCCTTTCCTCCCTGACTGGCTCTCCACGTGAAAAACAGCATCGACCCTCAACTGTGAATCAGGGCTCATTCCCCACATTCAGGCACAGCCAGACCTTGGCTCTTGGATCCACAGAGCAGAAAGAAAGTCATCTGAAGTCCAGAGAAGCTCAAAAGGAAAGAAATTTGGAGAGTCAGTATCGTTTGCTGTCTGGGATGATGCAGGAACTCTACCCAGGCAGACTGGAAGGTGGATGGAGAGGTGAGACCCCTCCTCCAAAAGTACCCAAAATATCTAGACGTAAGCCGCTTGTTACAAGTCGCATGATGCCAACCAATGGATATCAGAGCAGCATGAACTCTAGTGCTTCCCAAGAATGTGGACCCCTAGACCTCTCTCGGCGCCCCGTGTCTAGTGTAGGTTCAGTGGAACAAGTTGGAGGAGTGGTAGGCAGCTCTGATTGTCCAGCAGGGGGAACGAAAGGAGATGGAGACACTCTAAATCAGTGTGTCTTTTGTCCATTTCGAACCTCTTCTTCTGAGCTGATGGCAATGCATCTTCAAGTCAATCACACCAGCAAGTCCCGCCGTAAACGGGGGACCCCTGCACTAAGTGACAACCACTCTTCCAGGCTGACCCTGTATGGAGTGAACCATGACCCCTTGGCACTGTGGAAGTTCCTCAGTGAAGGGGATGAAATCATGGCAATGGACGACTGGATCAAATACAGGTCAAGATCTAAAAACGGGGTCAGCTTGGAAGATGTGGACTTAGAGCTGGAACCCACAAAACAAGGGCTTATACTAGGAGATGGCAAAATGGAGAACACAGAAGATCATGAAGCAAAGGAAACAGAGGATGACCTGGAAACAAACAGCAACCTTGAAGATAACTCCCATCAACAGGGCACGACAAAGGATCTATCAGACATGCTGCAGGAGGAGTTGATCGAGGATGGGGAAAAGCTTGTGAAGAACTAAGCGATTGAAAGTGCCCCCAGAGGAACACAGAACTAGAATCAAGGATTTATTGGCAAAATTAGACACAGAAAACTAAAATGAGGCTGATCATGTTCTTTCCAACACAAGGACATCATGTCCTAGTTTCATACATAGTCCCAGACTTGCACACAGACATATATCCAGTATTCTATGCTAGTCTTAGCCTTCAGGAGTTCCGAGGCCTTCTTGACTGCTGTTTTTTTTATAGATATATTTTCTTTATTTTTGTCATTTTAAGGTAATTGCCAAGTTCTATTTCTTTCTACTGTGAGACATTCCCATGTCAAAAACATCTGGAAATGGTAATCATTAGAACAGGGAAAGAAAAAAAACAAACAAACTATATACTAATGAGATTTTTTTTTTTTTTGTACTAATATGGTATCTTGTGTTCAATGAAGAAAAGGTTGGCTTAACATAAAAGCTAGATGTAGTCTACAATATCCATCTGACTGATTTTTGGATTTTGGCAACATTTGCACCATTAACCAAATGGATGGCATGATTTCTTACCATACATTTACCAGGCTATATGCGCAGTATGCTGTGATGACTAAATGGTACTGATGACTATTTTTAACAATACACAACAGAGCAAATAATATTTTCCCCTTATATACTGTCAGCTAGGTCTGGAAGTCTTTTTGTCAACACGATTTCTTCTGCTTCACTCTGTCTCATTGCCTGGTGCTGTATTTATGTTTAGGGGAAATCCTATGACACAGGAAAATATATTTCATATATATAGTATATTCCAGTTTATGTATAAGAACTCTAAATATAAGACGATAGTTCGGGAACATTGTGGTGGCGATTTCTGTGACCTGTCTGTTGTGCCTGAAGTAGTGGAACATTTGACTTTAAACATGAGAACAGATGGCCAGCTTACAAAGAACAAATTGTAGTGTTTACATCAGAAATACCACTATGATTTTTTATTTAGTTTTTTTTTTTTGGATGAAACTGGATCATGATCACTGAGGAGACATTATGAAGGATTGAGGTCTGGTTTTCATATATGGAATGAATCATTTCAACAGCATTTAGTGCAACTCAAAGAGACCGAGTCACAAGTCAGTCATTCCTACTTTTTCTTTTCTCTCTCACCTGTAAATCACCCAAGAGAGAGACAAGAAAGACATGGGTCCCTAAAGCATCAGGGCAAATCCAATAAAAAAAAAAAAAAAATAATAATAATAACTATGGAATCGTTAAGATCAATAGTTTTTTAAAGAAACAGTAAGAAACATTATTAATAAAATCACTAACACCTTCATAGACATCCCAATAGAAATGTGTAGCTTTTATAAACATAAAAAAGAGGGGGGCAAAAAAACTTTTTCAAATGTTTTTTTTTTAATTATTATTATTATCCTTATTATTATTATTATTTTATTTTAAGAAGAGTTCATAAAAAATAAAAATCAATATCAATATCAGTAATAATAATGGTTGTGGTAGAATACTGGTTTGGAATGTCTTAAAAAAAAAAGAAAAAAACACTGTGCAACGTTTATTGTTTTCCCAAAGTAGTTTCGTTTGCCTTTGAATATAGACCAAACTTTTTTTTTTTTTTTTGTTTAAGAGTTATTGTTCATATTGAGTCACTTTCATTTAAAGTAATGCTGCAGATTCAAATATCTCTTCCTAATCATACTATAAAGTGGTCAATCAATCAATTAAAAAATAAAAAATTGTTGATGAAATCAACTTAGCAACTATTGATCTAATCAGGCGTGCAATCAAAACTCTAGCTTTCAGCACTAAAGTATTGGTACCGTGACGTATTTGATAACTTATTTATTAAATATTGCAAAAAAAAAAAAAAAAAAAAAAGTGTGTCGAGGACATATTACTTTGTTGTCAGTTTGACTGACTTGAACTAAAAGGGACTGAATCCCTGTTTTCTATACTATTAATGTTTGTGGCATTCTCACACATTGCTACCCCAAAATCATATAGTGTGATTGAATGAGCTGTACCTTACTCCTGCCTCATGTGCCACTGACTGATGGGAGATGGGTACCGGTTGTTACTGCTGGCCTTACTATATAAATGTGCATGTGTTGTTTTGTGTGTAGAGCACCTTATGAGTTTGGTAGCCCCTGATGTGGTGATCGTTAGAGTTCAAGATTACACTCCAAGCCACTGTGCCTTCTGTCCTGCACACTTCCTCAAGTACTTTGTATTCTCAGCAAAAGCACCTACAGTAACTCACACCATATCTTCTTTCCATTTCTGCCTGTCTTTTACATGCATGTTGCCACTTCTAAAGTCTTCTTATTCTGTCTGCTTGTCTCTCCCTCCCTCCATCTCTCTCTCTCTCTCTCTCTCTCTCTCTCTCTCTCTCAGTACACAACATTATCAGACATTCTGGCATTATTCTGTGTACTCACTTCATTCAGTTCCAGTTCTTCCTGAACTGCTCCTCTTTTCCAACAAACACCACTGGAAGGTGACATACTGTTTAGCATTGTGGCCTTTTAATTTTTAGATATTAATTTCATTTTTGTGATGTCTGTTTGCCAATGAGATGAGATCAAGCTCTTCTTATAATAATTAATGTTCAGTTGTTTTTTTTTTTTTTTTTTTTTTTTTTTTAGTATTACAAAAAAAGAAAACTGTGTTTGATGTACAGATAGACTTAGAGATGTGTTTCTAATGAGAGCTCCAATCACAGTGCCAACTCTACTTCTCTCTTAATAATTTTGCCTATATAGACTGTGTGGATACTTAAAGTATAGCGCAAGGCAGTGTGCCTGTCAGAGCATAATGTCTGTTAAGGCATGTTAAGTTCCTATCATGACTAATAACGAATCTAACAGCATGGCTGATGCAATCAGTGAAAATACAGCATTCAAAAATGTTGTGCTTTCCTACTTAAAGATTTATGTGTCAGTCAGCAAGGTATGCGAATGTTAATGATGCCCGTAGCGACATCTAAAAACCTAGAAAACACATCATTTTATAAAGACATGTATGTATTTTCCTGTGGAATCTGCAGTAGAGGAGAGTTGGAGGGAAGGTCTGGGTTTGAGCTCTTAAGTAGTTGACTGCTATTGCAGTGAAGGGGAAACTGGTCTAACATAGTAGTGACTAATATGAAAATGTGGACTGAGAAAAAAAAAATAGTAGAGAAGATTCAATAAAATATAAAAAAAAAAAAAATAATAAGTCTTTTGGTGTCTATATGTGTGTTCGTCACTGTAGGAGAAATTATTAATTTATGGAGGTTTTTTTTAAACATATTATGTCATCAAGGACATGAATGTCATAGCAATACCGGGCTGTCGGTGAGTTTTTTTTTTAACTGTTTTTTTTTTTTTTCTTTCTGTGGCAGAGTGATTGAACATACATCTTTAATAGAAAGCATATAGTGCACAAGTTTGCATTTATTTTGGGTTAACTTACCATGGTCAAGGCCTCTTAACTTCCTGTCAGTGATCATGATTGACTACAACCGGTAGCTTCTCTGTACACAACGTAAAAAAAAAAGGAATTGACCGCACTCACTGAATTGACCAACACACAGGACAAAAGTACAAAGGAGCTCAGGGCAAATGTGAGAAAGAGGATAATAGAATTACACAACTTAGAAATGTCACTTGGAGAGATTTATAAACAACTGCAGTGTCCAAGATCATCAGTTCAAACAAATGTATGTAAGAACAAGTTACTGGGAGGTAAAGCTTCTTTGTAAAGCCATTTTGCTGGAAAAAGACCCAAATTGCCAACCTCCCCTGAGGATATTTGTTGGGATCATAAGGAACAGCCCAGGAACCATCAAGGCACAGGTCTGCCATGAACTGGAAGCTACTGGAACACTGCAGACATTCATGCAAGTTTTACATCACCATGGACTGAGAGGCTGCCTTTCAAGGAAGAAGCCCCTGCTCCAAAATTGGCACCTTCAGGATCGACTAAAGTTTGCAGCTGAGCCCAAGGACAAAAAAGTCTTATGGAGGAAGGTTTTATGGTCAGATAAGACAAAGATTGAGTTTTTTGGGCACAGTGACCAGAGATACAGAGGAACACTGTAGCAACTGTTAAACATGGCAGTGATACCATCATGTTTTGGGGCTGTTTACTGCTAATGGAACTGGTGTATTGCACAAAGTGGATGGAATTATGAAGAACCTCAGAATTCTTTTGCATAACCTCAAACCCTCAGCTAGAATGATGAAACTTGGACACAATTGAGTGTTCCAACAGGATAATGATCCCAGAAACACATCAAATAATGGATAACGCAGGTTAGCATTATGGTTAACCCTTTATGAGGTGAAGAACCATATTTGGTAACTTTAATGGACATCCAAAATGGCCTCCCCTTGCCTCCCCATGAGATCGTAGAACCGCACAGATTTCTCCAACCCTAAATAAATGCTCCTTTAGATTTATATGTGTTTTTCATATATTTTTGATCTATTATTATTATTATTTTTTTTTACTTTTACCCTACAGTGACCATATATTGTAACTCTCTTGGCCTTGATTTGCAAACCAAAAAAAAAAAAAAAAGTCCAAAAAAGAAGAAAGTACCAATCATAAAAAAAAAGTCTTGTAATATGCTTCAATAACACTTTTGGGTTGACAATTTGAATTTCCAAATATTTCCAAATATTTCAGTTAGGGTCACAATCCTATTGAAAATATGTGGACTGCGGTTCAAAGTGGGGTCTGTGCCAGGAAACACAAATTTAATTGAACTCTACCAATTCTGCCAAAAATAGTAGTGACATATCCAACTAGAATTCTCCCAGAAGCTTGTTGAGGCCTACCAAACATGTCTAGCCAAGATTAAACTTACTATGGGATGTTTAACCAAATATTAGGTCTGATGTACGTATATTTTCGACCCTATATATTAATGTTTGACCCTGTATATAAATGTTTGACCCTGTACATTCATTGATTACCCTGTGCTGATTTCAGAAAACCCAAAATAAATTACAACTTGTGCACCACATTTTGGGTTTTTGTTCTGTTAAAGAGGACGGTTGTACAATCATACAATCATATTTTAACCTCTGAGTGCAACTGTATATGTAAATCTAAACTATATTAAACTATAGAAATATAAATCTAACCATATGCATAAATCTGAAGCATTTTCCACAGTACAAACAGAGATATTCATGGAGACTGAGAAGCAACTTTTAGCTGCCCGGAGATATGGATTTCTATTCAAAAGGCTTTGTGGGACCCAAGGTTACCGTGGTTACCATTGACCCCTTTTGACTGAACATAGCAGATGAGACATTAAAGGAGAGGAAAGCTAAAGCGCAAGATCGAACAGCTAAGCTTTTTATTAACTGGACTTTGATTCATACTTAAGACACTACAAACTACAGTGCAAATGAAAGTAATGTCCATCCATGGATTGTTTAAATTTGTGGAAAGATTCAGGAATGTTTCAGATGACTTAGTTTTGGAAGTGATACATGGAAGTGAACTCTGTTACTATCACTGCAACAGTAGTGAAATATCATCTGATTCACCTTGTCCACAGTTTAAATTTGCCATGATTAACTGCGGAAATGGCAGCTCGTGTTGGCTACAGGTGTACAGTGCTGTCCTCTAGTGGAATGGAACCAGATAGAATAATTAAAATCCATATGCTTGTCATATGTTTTGTCACTACCAATTATCTTTGAGGGTAAATATAGGTATTTTAATTTATTTAATAACAAGAAACCACAGATGATTATGAAAAGTGATTGATTTGAAAGAACTATTATTAGTAGCAGCAGTAGTAGTGCATTAAATAATAATAATAATAATAATAATAATAATAAATGTATTACCGTGCTATATTTATTTATAATTTTAAATGATATTGATATACTGTGTACACACGCACACACAAACTGTAAAAAATTACCGTCGTTTTTTACGGCAATTTACTGGCAGCTTGGGGTGCCAATAAAGTACTGTAAAACTTAAAGTAAATAACTGTAAAACATATTTACAGTAAAGTACTGTAATATCTTAATGTTTTATATATAAACAACACATAAGTCAAAGCTCACTTGGCTGGTGTAGGATACAGTTGAGCTGAAGGTTAAGGGTTTTGCTTAACCATGCTAGTTCTGGGATGAGAACATCCAACCTTCTGAACTGTACGTAACACCTTAACCACTGAACCACTCCAATAACACCGTAACACACTTGCACTGATTCAACTACTTCTAACATTGACTTAACTCCACCGAGGGACTGTGTTGTATCAGGGGTTGTGTTGCAAACAAACTGATCATATATTTAAATCCCAGCACTGGCAGTCTACAGGTCCTTGAAAAAAACAAAATAAAACAAAACAAAAAAAAAAAAACCTCTTGAGCTCAGTTGTATCTTGCATTGAGAAAATGCAGCGTGTGATTTTCAACTATCTAAGATATTACTTTACTAGTTACTTTACCATAACTATGTTTTACAGTTGTTGACTGTAAACCCAACCCAAGTTGCCAGTAAATTACCATAAAAATCTATGGCAATATTTTACAGTGCACACTTGGCCTACTCTACATAGTTACATAGTGTTGATTCTCTGTATGTATAAAAGCGCATTTTCAGATATACCATTGGAAAGTCCATTTTCAAGGACTTCCTGGGAAAATATTGCATGTGTTGACATTTAATTTATATTGTTAAAGCACACATTAGTCTAAATAGCTGGTTTCAAACTTTTACATTCATTCATTCCTCTTCAGGAACCACTTTCTCCTGGTCAGAGTCACAGCATCTCCAGGTATCCAGAACCTATCCCAGGAACACTGGGTAGGATGTGGGAATACACCTTGCATGGGATACCAGTCCAATCAAACACATTCCAACGTTTATTCACACCTATTTTAGACTAGGCAACCCACCATGTTTTTGTGAGGTGTAAGGAAACCAGAGCATCAGGAGGAAACCCACAGGGACACTGGAACCCTGGACCTGTGAGGTAGCAACAATGCCTTCTGTGCCATCTTCCAAATGAATCTGTGAAATTTAATAATGTCAAAATTGGATGTGTTGTATGTACTGTGTTAACTTGGACATAACTCATTTAGCATTTAATGATTTACATCAGACAAAATACAAGCAGAAACGTCTTGAGCTATCTCTTGAAAAAAAATTCAGACTGTAAATTAGTCAACCTTTATATACACTCACCAAGCACTTTATTAGGGACACCTCACTAATTTAGTGTAGAGCCCTATTTTGTTCTCAGAACAGCTTCATTTCTGTCAGTCTGACTCTACAAGGTGCTGGAAACGTTCCTTTGAGATTTTGGTTCATGTTGAAGAACACTGCATCACAGATTTGTCACATGCACCTTCAAACTGAGAATCTCCCATTCTACTACCTCCCAAAGGTGCTCTACTGGATTCAAATCTGGCGACTGGGGAGATCACGGAAGTACACTGAACTCATTATCGTGTTTGTGGAACCAGTTAAAGACAAATGCTTTGTTACATGGTGCATTATCATGCTGTAAGTATCCATTATAAGATGGGGAAATCACAGCAACAAAGAGACATACATGGTCAGCAATGATACTGAGATAGTCTGTGGCATTCAGGCAATGCTTGATGGATATTGAGCGGCTCAGTGTTTGCCAAGAAAACATTCCTCACACCACTACACAATCCCGGCCAGCATAACCCCCCAACATGACAAAACACAAAGATGGTTTGTGGATTCATGCTGCTGACAGAAACTGAGATACATGAGACAAAGTGACAGTTTTCCAATCTTCATCTGTCCAACCTGGTTGAATCTGTGCCCACTATAGCCTCAGATTCCGGTTCTTGGCTGACAATACTGGAATCTGATGTGAACTTCTGCAGCAGTAGCTTATTCACCTCAAGGTTTGACATGTTTTTGAACCTTGAATGTAAATGCTTTTCTGTTCACCGCAATTGCAAAGAGTGATCATTCGAATTACCATAGTCTTCCTGCCAACTACAGCTAGTCTGGTTATTCTTCTCTGAAATCCCTCGTCCACAAGGTGTTTCCACCCACAGAACTGGATGTTTTAAGCACGATTCGGCATACACGTTAGAAACAGTTAAGCATGAATATCTCAGGAGATCATTAGTTTCTGATATACTACTGATACAGTATATAAGTCATCCTTTCTGGCACCAATAGCCATGCCATGGTCAAAGTCACTAAGATCATATTTATTCCCCATTCTGATGTTTGATGTGAACATTACTGAAGCTCTTGACCTGTATTTGCATAACTGTATGCACTGCACTGCACTGTCACCATATGATTGGCTACATGAATGATTGGTTTTTAATACAGCACTCAGTCTGTATAGGATTTACAAAAATCACATCCATGTTTGAGAACTTATAGTCAGCACAGGAGCATACCACTAAGAGATTCTGGACCTTCTGAGGCATCCACTTTGTTTGTAATGAATATATAATGAACCCAACATCGTATGCCAGGCATAAGCATGTGGAATAGAGAAAATCGTCCAATTTTAACAGCACGAAGTTCCTAAAAAAAGAGTGTGTTGTGAATATTCCAGTATGCATGCAACATTTATGAAATAGTTCTGCTCTTAAAAGGAAAGTTTTAATGGAGCACCATGTTTGACTTTAATTTCAAAACATGAAGACTTTCTTCAGATTTTCTATCATCTTCAGTAACCACGCGGAAGGTAAGAATCCCAATCATTTCAGTTTTATTTATATAGTGCTTTTAACAATGGACATTCACAGAAGTATATAAATAAATAAAGTGAAAAGAGCTTATTAATCTATAGACATATAAGTCTATTTAAACATCTCTCTCTCTCTCTCTCTCTCTCTCTCTCTCTCTCTATATATATATATATATATATATACAGTATATATATATATACTCAGCAAAAAAAGAAACGTCCCTTTTTCAGGACTGTGTATTTCAACAATAATGTTGTAAAAA
>JAQMCW010000013.1:5238995-5252291 GCA_030068335.1 Chrysichthys cranchii
CAGCTTACCAAAATGGCGCCCATAGTGTCGAACTTCCATACTTCCTGATTATCAACGTATTTTCCGGCCAGTAATCTGTCTTACGCGTAGTGCTTTCGAATCTTTGGTCAACACCATAGTTAGCGAAACCAGTGCCCTAGACTGAGACAAATCCAAGTACAAATGCCTGTCAATACAGCAAACATACTAGAACGGGACAGGTTTGTAGTTTTAATCCCAAAATTTAATGTGGCTCATTATTTTGCATTGACTTCTCCTTTCCAGTAGCATAATGACCCACTGAATACGATTGTTCTTGAAAACCATCAATGATAATCATTAAGTTACTCCAGAAAAAAAACGTTGCTACATGGGTGAAAAAATCTAATATAGTCTAATGCAGTATGTAAATGAATGTGTGCATGCACGCTGTCCTGTGATGTTCTGGGATCCAATGCAGGTCTAATGTGACCCTGACCAGAATACAGCTAAAGTAATGAGTGTTGCTGTATGTGGATAATTCCACCATTGGTTGAATTGATCTTACATCTTATGCTTAAAACATTCTTTTCTATTATTCATCCATACTAGGTTATGCTGAAAATGTAGAGTATGTTTATGTAACTGTGCGCCACAGCATTCACTCAGCACTGTTGTTTGAACACATTCAACCCTATGAAATATAAGATGTACAGTATTCTAAGTCACATGTTTAACCAAAAGTTGCATCTGAATTCCCTGAAGATCATGGGAAGAAGTAAAATAACAGTTTTGCCATTTCTTTTTCATTCTATATTTTCAGTTACATTATGATACTGACTATTGAATTTACAAACTGAAATTAAATTAAAGGTACACTATGTAGGATTCAGCTGATTGCAACCAACTGAAGGCCCCATCATTTGTAAGAATGAACAGTGGCCACTAGGTGCCAGTAACATGCTTATATTCATGCTCTATGTTAAATAATTAGTATAAGCCTCCATTTTTTCAAAATTTGGGTTCTCATACTTGTTAGCCAGCACCAGCAAAACTGATTTCTCTTCTTTAGTCTTCTCCATCTTCCTTCCAGTGCTTCCATCCAGATTCATGCTGCCACTTGTAAAAAAAAAAAACATGAAACGTGGCAGGCGCTCTCTAAAGTGTTGTCCATTCTGGACTCTTGTAGCAGTGCAACATGGCAGCTCTGTGGAAGAGGACCTACTCCCTATGTAGATATAATATATTTCTTTCAGCCTTGATTTGTTTAAAGAGCAAAATTCAACCATTGCCAGCAAATTAACCTTGTTAAAATGAGATACTATCGCCTGAGTTTGAGTTCTTCAATTCCTTGAGGAAAACTAACTTAAGGTTTTTAATGATTCAAGTGTTAATCTTTACCCCATTTGTATAATCACCCAATTTAGGGTCCCAAACCACAGTTCATGGATACCTAGTCACTGCTTTCCTTTATTTGACACATCTCGCTCAACACCTAATTATCAAGATCATCCTGAATCTGAGCTGAAACTGATATTGTCCAGTTTCGGTGCACCTGTAATGACTGTAACCTTACATTCCTGTTCTTGGCAGACAAAAGTTGAACCTCATGACTTCTTCTGCTGTTGTAGCCCATCCCACCTCAAAGTTCAGTGTTGTGTTTGTCCCACATCACAGTTGTAAAGAGTGGATATTCGAGTGGCGTCTTATAAACTCAAACTAGTCCTCTGACCTCACTTATCAACAAGGCATTTCTGCCTGCAGAACTGCTGCACACTGGGTGTTTTTTGTTTTTCACACCATTCTGCATAAACTCTAGAGACTGTCATGCATGGAAATCCCATCTGGTAGCAAGAACCCTGTCACCATCACTGAAATCACATTTTGTCCCTATTCTGATGTTTGATGTAAACGTTAACTGACACTCTTAATATGTATCTGCGTGATGTTGTGCATTGCATTGCTGCCACAAGTTTGAATTGGACATTGGATAATTGCATGAATATACAGTTGTACAGGTGTTCCTCATGTAATGGCTGATGAGATTTTAGCAATCATGAATGACCATGCCATCATTTACCTAATAGTATCCATTTGATAATTTTATATTTATAAAATAACAACTGGACTGGTCCCATTTATCAAAGATAGCCTCTCTGTAGTGAACGAAACTGTTTAATAAGAGGTTTAGTGGTTTACTACCTTAGACAC
Organism: Chrysichthys cranchii; assembly: GCA_030068335.1. Lineage (NCBI taxonomy): Eukaryota > Metazoa > Chordata > Actinopteri > Siluriformes > Claroteidae > Chrysichthys > Chrysichthys cranchii. The sequence goes on from JAQMCW010000013.1 coordinate 5,241,165, forward strand.
AATGCAATCTCCAAGAACTATAATAATGTCGAACATTAGAGCACTATGGGGTTGACCTGGCAAAAATGCTATTGTTAGTTGTCTTAATTGTTGTTTTGTCATTCTTAAGTGATTACATGTTAAGACACTGACATACTGTATATTTTTGAGAACCAGACTGTCATAGACTCAGTTTTTATAACTAGACTAGGTTACGACACATAGACTTTTGTCACCTATTCTATGCATTCAATCTTTATTATAAATTATGAATTAAGGGCATTATTATCGTGGCCTCTTCACAGTACACTCACCATCTGTTGTCATGAAGAGGAAATGAATGCTCCCACGTCATGTGTCAGTTCCCTTTTTGCTTTTCCGCCGGAAGAATTTTATTCACGTTCAGTCAGACGCCTGCTTTAGGCAAAAATTTCAAGAGTCTGCTATACTGATTTAGCAAATGCTGCAATTATGGTATACATGTGAATACCCCTGTATATGATAAAGTTCACTTATAACTTATAAGAACAATCCTAGGGTCGTGGGTGTCAAAATGGGGTCTAAAGGCATATTTTCTTACAGTAGTATAAATTATAACCCAACTTTATCAACGTTATTCTGTCGATTGCAATGTAGTGGCAATTTTTATAATCGGAAAGGGGAAAAACCCTCACTGGCACCCAAACAAACTGCATTAACTGTTTTGTATACATTTAAATAAAAGTGTCTAAAATTTGAATACTTGGACTACTTTCAGTAAAAATAAATCAGTAATGAAGAGATCTGTATTTTTTTTTTTTACAGTTGGAAGTGCACCCCGAGGAACAGAAGGTTTGAGAACCCCTGCTCACAGGAACCCATCGACCAAGAAACCTTATTAGTTGTACTGATTAAAAAATGAGGCTTTTTGAAAATTACACAGTGCTGCTCATTTTCGAACTCAAGACCTTCACATACAGAAGACAAGCTGCAACAGTTTCGAATCCTATTAACACAATTCATTCAACAGCAACACCATCAGCAGCGATTCAAGCTATGCATATTGCCAATTTGCACTGAGTATCATTTAATGGTTCTCCCTTGGACTGTTTAATGGCTGACTGCCTAAAGAGTTTCACAAAGCAGGAAAACCCTTATTCATGATGTAACTGTTATGCTCAAAACCAATCAACTGAAAGAGAACACCTTTTGTATGTGAGCTTTTGTGTGTGTGTGTGTGTGTGTGTGTGTGTGTGCGTGCATGTGTGTGTCATAGCAGCAGTGCAAAGTGCTGTTATGTGGGGGTGGAGTGAGAAAGAGCAAGAAAGTGTGAGATAGAGTGAGTGTGTGTGTGTGTGTGTGTGTGTGTGTGTGTGTGAGTGAGAGAGAGAGAGAGAATGAAAGGGAGAAGTGGAGGAGAGTTATGTTTCTAATAATAAACCAGAGAGAGAACACAGTGATTGAGGTACAGAATATTGAGAGATAGGGTCAGCAAACGCAACCGAACAGAAAGAACAACGGGAAGGGGGAGGTGGGGGAGTCACAAAGAGCAAAAGCAGATTAGTTTCAGAGTATGCCGTATTAAAAATGTGCCTGCGATTTGCACGGTGTAAATAGGAAGCACATAATCTCAAAGAGTGCGAGGTATAGAATTATACGTAGTCCATTTTCATGTTCTCTGCATTGAATCTATTTCATTAACTAACCAGACAGGACAAGAAAATATAACCTCTTTTATTATTAATAGTGGAAGAGTGTAGTTTTGAAGCTATTTTTAATTATTCACGATGATGTCATGCTTTTTTGGCATACCAGGAGTCTTTATGATTCACTCGAATTACAGCCCTGCGTTTTAGCTGAGGCTGCATCTTCTGGAAAGCATTTTCAATCACCAGAGAATTTATGTAAGGAAAAGAGAGCGTGGATGATTGGTGTGTGTATTCTCAGTCCTCTGGGTGAATCATGACCCATCGATTGACAGAAAGGGAAAGCCTTTGTGCCATGGTGGAGCATTAAACAGTATCATTTACTGGATTGCGGCACTGCTGAAGCAGCAACGCTGCTTGCTGAAATCTTCCCTCTAGAGGCAGGACGTGGATAAATCATACAGGTTCAATGCTATATTAGTACATATTCGGGTCTATTTTCACATAGATACCCTACAGTGTCTTACATAAGTATTAACCAGCCCTGAACTCTTCTACATTTTGTAGTGTTAAATATATCAGGATCCAAATGCGCAAAGCTGATACAGAGCTGAAGCTGCAGGTGGAGTGAAAGCCGGTTCTATGCAATACTGAATGTTCAGAGAAGTGAAAACATTAATACTTTTTTATTATTATTATTATTAGTATTAAATACAGATTTGTGTAAATCAAGTCATCTCAATCAAATCCATTTTAATTCTACATCCATTTAAATTCATTTTTATTTACATACATGTATCCATTTCTATAAAATGTGGTTAAAGATGTAGCTCAGTTTTGATGAACATGTGCCCAGTCTAGCCTGATGTGGTCTTCAGCTGACATAGCTCAGCTACCTCAAGGTCCAGAATGCAATCACATTTGCGAAAAGTGGTTAGTTGAGTTTGTGACACCATTCCGCATAAACTGAGTCATTGTCAGGAATGAAAATAGTAGATTTCAGATTATTTGAGTACTTTTGGAGATTAGAAATAAACATTACTTGGTGTTTTTTTCCAGGTTCAGATGTCCAGTTTTGGTGCCCATGATAGCCCCAGATGTTTTGTCTTGGCTGACAGGAGAAGGACTGGATGTGGCCTTTTGTTGTTGTAGCTGATTCACTTCAAGGCTTTATATGTTGTGCATTCTGAGATGCTTCCTCTCACGTCAGTTGGAAAAAGTGCGTATTTGAGTTACTATCTGACTTCTTGTCAGCTCGAACCAGAGGGATCATTCTCCTCTGATCCCTCTTATCAACAAGATGTTTCAGCCCTCAGACTGAACCTTACTCCATTCTATGTAAACTTTAAAGTTTGTTTGTTGTGTTTGAAAATCCCAGAGAAAATCTGGTGCCAACAACCATGCCATGGATAAAGTCACCGAGATCGCATGTTTTCCCATTCTGTTATTTGATGTGAACGTCAACTGAAGCGCTTGTTATTTGCAGAATTTTATGCATTGCATTGCTGTTGCATAACTGGCTGATTAGATAACGAGGTGTACCTAATAAAGTGGCTGACAAATATATGCATGCTGCACCCAAGGCTTGGCCACACAAACCCAGCCTCTCCAATTCATGCGTAAGTTTGCCACACCCAGAAAAAGGCCGAACGTCTTTCTCCAAACAGTTTGCATTTATGTGCGTGCCTCTCGGAGAAAAGTGGAGAAACAGGTTTAAATCCTGTGCCTGCGTAAGAACAACAAAGAGCCACTAAAAGAGTCCTGAAGAATCGAGAGAGCACAAGACAAAATATCACCATGCAGAGTAAGTTATCAAGACAAGCTTTCAGTTTCTGCCTGTTTTCTAGTTGTTGTTTTTATTAAAAGTGTAACTTGTGGTCTTGGATACAGAGAATAGAGTAGGTTGTGGTTTGCTAGTGCTAAGGAAATGGATAATTTAATAAACCAACTTAATGAACATGGATTTTGTGGAATAAGCGTCATAACATTACATACAGTTGTTCGGTTTGAATTAAGTATTGATTTCTCTGGTTTATATTAAATTATTTAGATAGAGCTGCTTCTGGGAAGAACCTTTTTTTTTTTTTTTTTTTGAACCACACTAAATATATTAAATGAATAAAATGTACTCCCATGCATTTATTTTTATTTTATTTTACTTTTCGAGAACTTCACGTGAAAGGCACTTATTTTTATAAAAGGCCAACTTAGACACCTTAAATAATTTAGGTCCGCTCGCGCCTATTCTGAGGTGCTGTAATCCTGAGCTGCCACATTCCTAACATGACGTACCTTTCAGGGTTATACGACTGCTATAATGTTTAATCAATCAAGCTTGTTTTATGGGGTGCTTGTTAATGATTGTGGGATTTTTTTATATAGATACTGTATATCATGTGAAAGTGCATCAAAAGCAAGAAATATTAAAGGATGTCTAATATCTCTTTGAAGCCTTAGTTGGTTACTTTCTGACCACAGGTCAATGACCTTTAGTGTTTTTTTCCCATGTAGACCCCAGCAATGCACGTGTTTAGTGTTTGCAAAAAGAAAATTGAATTTATCCAAGAACTTGATCAAAGCTTGACCTTCACCATGTGAGGAAATCAAGTTTTTGTATTTTTGCTGACTCAGGCACGGTAACATTTGTTGAGCTTTCCCAGACCATCTCACACATTTTCCATAAGATAACGTATCCATAAGGTTTGACAACTAAGATTATAGCATATCACTTGCTCTCTCAGGTCTGGCGTCAAGAGGCCGCACACTGTCAGAAGAGCAGTTCTCGTGCTCCATTTGTCTAGAGGTATTTGTGGAGCCTGTCTCAACACCATGTGGACATAGTTTCTGCAAGGCCTGCCTGCAGGGCTTCTGGAATCACAGCAAGAAGATTCTGTGCCCTATGTGCAAGAAGACCTTCCCCAAAAAGCCCGAGCTATGTGTGAACCGTGTTCTTGCTGAGATCGCTGAGCAATTCCAGGGTCTTTCTGTTGCTCAAGTAGGAAATGCTGAAGGTCTGGTCTCACCAAGACTTGAAAAAAAAGAGGAGGACATCGGTGAGTTTGCCAAACCTGGCGACATTCCTTGTGACGCCTGCATTGGGAGAAAGCTAAAGGCCTTCAAGTCTTGCCTAAGTTGCCCAGGGTCTTTCTGCGAATCGCACCTGCGGCATCACAAAAAAGTCAAGGACATGATGAGGCACAAACTGGTGGAGCCCATTCACCACCTGCAGGAGAAGGTGTGTAAAAAGCACGAGCGCCTCTTGGATGCCTACTGCCGCAAGGAGCACATGTGTGTGTGCCGTGAGTGCGCTGAGGCTACGCATAAGACACACAACATCATCTCAGTGGAGCGTGAATATAAGAAGCTATCGGTGAGTGGCTGGAATTGATTCTGATATTTTTTTTACCTTCACAACACAAGATTACATTTCCGGTCCAGATTAAGCTTTAAATGCCTCTGCAAATTATTCTGTGCTTACGTTATTCTCTGAAGTATGAATGCTATCCCTAAGTTAGCTTTTATCCACGGCTCAGTGGTCACAGAAATGATTTTGGCCTTTGTAAAAGTAATTACAATTGCATTTTCTACAGAGTCAACTGGGGGTGAAACGATCCGAGCTGACACATCTGATTAAAGAGAGAGCGAAGAAACTAGAAGAGATCAAGCAGTCCATTGCAGTTATCAAAGTGAGTCCCAGATAATGCCAAGAAAAGTTTTGCTATCTGCTTACTATAGGATGAATTATTACCCCTTTGGTTGCTTTTTAAACCTGCATTTACAGCCAGCCAAAATTCCTCACCTTATGATGTCACTATATGCTGGCTGTGCAGACATCTTTACTTAGTAACACTTGACAAATCTCCCTTCCCAAAAAAAAAGCCTGCTGATATTTTACAGCAGGAATAGTCCCACTTTCTTATTAGCAGTCACCACTTTGCATGATTTCCATTCATCTATCCATCATTTATACCGCTTGGCCATCAGGGTCACAGGGGAAATTAGAGCCAATCCTAGGTTCACCCTGGACAGGTCGCCAATCCATTGTAGGGCCAACATAGAGACAGATAACCATTCATACTCACATTCACACCTATGGGCAATTTCGAATAGCTAGTTGACCTAATCTGCATGTCTTTTGCTGTGGGAGAAAACCAGAGCACCCAGAGGAAACCCACACAGGAACAGAACATGGTAACTCTGCACAGAAAGGCCCCAGGTGACCACCAAGTTCGAACCCTGCAAACTTTCTTGCTGTGAGGCCAACTGAACCATTGTGCCACCCTGCACCATTTCCGATTTGCATAAAATGCATTTGCATAAATGTATCACAAGGCCCAGTAATGTTGTCTGACTCAAGAACAAAATGTCAGTGTGAAAGAGAATCTGTCAAAACCATTCACAAATTCATGACTATCAAACTCGAGATGCAGCTACACAGCGTTAGTATTACTGGCGTAAGAGGACAATTCTAACAATCTATCAAACGGAAACCTATTAAATTGTAACACAAAAAAAAAAAACAATTTAATGAGGCTCCATTGTTAAAATGGCAAAACTTTTATTTTATTTTATCTATTTATTTTCCTTGTTTTTTCTTTTTTTTCTGTCTTTCTTTTCTTTCTTTTTTTTTTTTTCTTTTTCTTTTCTTTCTTTTTTTTTTTTTTTTTAACTGAATGAGGACCATTGGCCTACTGGCTTCGTATTTATACTATGTTCTTTATACTGAACTCTGACTAGAGAAACTGAACGAAACTGATAGAAAGCTGATAACACACACAGGTCAAACTGGAAAATGTTTATGAAAATGATCTTCTAAAGTTACATTTAACGTTGCGAAAGTCCAGGAAGCAAGTTAGTTCCCGTTAGCACTTGAGTTTTACCTTCTATATACTGTTGCTTCCTTGCAAGCGTTTTTTTTTTTTTTTTTTTTTAATCTCTCGAAGTTAAAAAAAAAATGCTTGTCCAATTTCTGAGAAAAAAAAGTAACAGCAAAGTCCTCTGTCCTGAAGACTAAAAACACAGGAATCAACAGCACTGTGGTACACTCTATAGCAGCGCTTGACGAATGTTTCAAACATATAGGTACATTTCACAGACTATGATTTTGTCAAGGTTTATGTTAATGTTTATCTTACTGTTTGTTAGTGTTTGATATCACTTGATGCACTTGATAAAGGTACTACACAGGTGTCACAAATGGCACTGGAGCTGGATGCAAATGCAGTTTCTCTGTTTATTGAAAAAAAAAAAACCCCAAAAAAATCCACAGGACCAACAGGTCCAAAATGTCAGACAAAAATCTGTATCAAAAACCAGGCAAAGGATTAAGGGATCTGCAAACGTCAGGGCAGAAGGCAGAGACCAAAGACCAGATCAAAGAATAAGTAAAAAAAAACAGAAAAACAGGATAGAAAATACAAATGAACCCTTGGGATCTTTAGGTAATATAACACTGAATGAATACGTCACTAATTGTTATTGGAGCTAGAGTCCTTATGTACTGTGCGTGTCTGGGTGAATGAGAGGCAGGTGTGTGTGATTCGAAGTCAGGTGACCTTGAGTGCATTAGCTGCTGTAGTCTGTGGCAGCCATGTCTGTAGGCAGTGGAAGATTCTAGAAAACGGAGTCCAAATTGGGCTCCGTTGATGATGAGACAAAAACAAAAATGCTAATGGATGTCCAGCTTTTATTATTGGATGTTGTTTAGCTGCATTATTGAGAGACATATCATACATACAAGAAATAAAACTATTATAAATTATTAAACAAATCTCTTTAAAAGTGAGGCACAAGCAACTGTAAGAACTTCTACGCACATACAAGGGCTAGACTTTTATTTGACGCCAACCAAATTTGAATAGTCATTATCAGTTATTCCCCTGGGATTCATTTTAATTCATTCAGACCTTTCAAAAGGATCGAATCAAGCTTCCTTTTTCTCATGTCCAGCCAGCCCACTTCACTTAGTCATTACATTCTGTCACTTTAACTGGGCAACTCTCATTAAAAATGAATGACTCCTGGTGGCTTGCGTCAGGGCAGAGCAAGGAAAAAGGTCAGCCCTATTTCATCTGAAGCTAACTTCCAGGCTTGAAACATTCAAACAGAGCAGCATGAGGTGAAGAAACTAGGGCGATCCTTTTGCTTGGCAGTGTTGCGAATCTACATTTTGCCAAGTTGTTTTTAATATTAGCTGAGTACTGAAGATCTAGAGGCACGTGTAAAGATTACAAACCGCACCTTTAATGTTTTAATGGATTTAGTGTAAAGTTTGAGTACAGCACTCTGTTCGAGTACTGTAGAGGTTACCGTTCAAAAAATGTAAAAAAAAAGGAGAAAAAAAAAAAAAGGAACATGAGAATACACCTGAAACAACAGCAGATCTTTGCGGAACTGAAGCTCATTTCTGAGGGTTAAGCTCTACTTGAATAGAATTGAACCCTTAGGAATATACACAGGTGTATAGCTGAACAAATTATAAATCCTTGATGTAAAGAAGGTCATTTTGGTCTGACTGTAGCCAAGGTTCATTTACTGAATGCGTTTGTTTGTGCAAACACATATGGCTTTCGTAATCTGACTCGCCTAACCAGTAGGTCTGCTGCAAATATTTACTTTCCACACCCAACCTTAGTGAGGTCAGAAGACTGTGGGAAGTTAGATATGTCAAATTTTGCAGGAGAAGCATAAATAACACTAAATACAGTCTGGGAATTCACCGGACATGTTTCACGGCCTGTCTGATGCAATATTATCTAAATTTTTTTTTTTTTTCATTAGACAAAGCAACTTTAATGCAATACTGTGTCAGTAAAAAAAAAACAAAAAAACTGAAGTCAGTGTGACAATTGTAAGCTGTTGTTGTGACCAAATATCAAGCTGTTAATGGAGTCCTGTGAGAGTTGTGTTCAAATGTACAAAGAAAAAAAAAAAAAGGAAATTATAGGCAAGTGATTGTGGACATGAATGCAAACACTGTAGATATGATTATGCTCCTAGCTGAAGGGGATGTGTGTTTGGTGTGCTTATTACACTTTGTAGTTAGACCAGTCAGACCAGTCACTGCTAAACTTATGAGTAAGGTCCTGGAGGACAGCTTGTAACCATGTACACAGACCACTCAGAAGTAAATAGACACCATCATTTTTGAATGAATGAATGAATAAATAAATAAATAAATCTAATATGATCTAATCCTAATATTTCTAGCTGCTCTGCCATGGAAGCCAAACGGATGGAGATCCCTCACAGAAGTTTTCCCACTAACTTGGCATTGCTCTGTAACATCAGTGGCAATATAGTGATGTTTCCATCAATATTTTTGACAGTCCGAAGACGCCTGTCATAGGCCCCGGGTCGAAATGAGGTGGATGCTGTCGATTGATTTCCGTTTCTTTTGAATTGTCCTATCACCCTGTTTTCTGTGCCAAGAGGAATCCCAAGGTTTTGTCCAATAAATACGCTGGCTAAGTCCACCCTCAGACTGACCCACAATACGCCCTCTTTGAAAATCACACAACTCTTTTGTTTCTAGTCTTCGCGGCTTGGCTAGTTGCTATAAATAATTAATTTACTCTAATCTGAAATGATAAATATTAATATATTCACAGGTTTGCCGCACCAGGTGGTGCCCGCACAGACAAAATGTAATGATGGGTGTCTATTTACTTCTGAGATGTCCGAGTATGTGCACTTTTGTTTATACAGATGGAGGCTGCAGTGCTCTAACATAATGCACCACTAAATCAAACTACATAAATGATTAGATAAAACTCGAAAGGTCAGTAAACATAATTAGTCATCTATGGTAAATGGTCATAAATTCAGCCCACTGGACAAGTGAAAGCTCTAGTACCATGTTTCGGGTTGATTATATCTAGAATAAAATGTACTAGCTGGCATAATGTGTTTCAGAAGTATGGTCAGCTAGATAACGCATTCATACTAACAAAGGAAATCCAATATCTATCCTGCTTATCCTTTAAGGTTTGCAGGGTACCCGGCGTCAATCCCTGCTGGATTCAGGAGATGCACGTCCTGGGCAGGTCACCAATTTATAGCAGGGCTAGCACCTAAACAAACAACCATTCATACTCATATTCACACCTATGGGCAATTTAGAGTAGCCAGTTTGACCTAACCTGCATGTCTTTGGACTGTGGGAGTATACTAGAGCACCCAGAGAAAACCCACACCGACAAAGGGGGGACATGTATGGAAAGGCCCCAAGAAGTCGACAGGTTCAAACCCAGAACCTTCTTGCTGTGAGGCGACAGTGTTAACCACTGGACCACTGTGCTGCCCCAAGGCAAAATAATGAGTTCTTAAGTCAAAGTAACAAGATAAAGTTTTAAAAGAATGAGTTAAGTCGAGATAATGAGATGTTCATATAACACGGTGTCAAAAATAACGAATTAAGTTGAAACAACAAGATAATACTGTATATTGCCATAAGTTATGGCATTCACTTAAAATAATGTGACCGTGTGTTTAAATAATGACTTATGTTAAAATAATGCGCTATTGTGTCAAAAGCTTTATGCACGTTCGTAGTTAAACAATCGGCAAGACCTCCAGGACAGCTCAGAAATACAGTAGTGAATTTACGCACGGTGGATATGGCTAAGAATATTTGTACATGTATGTTGTAGTCGAGCAGTCAGCGGGAGATCGAGGAGAGCTGGGCTGTATATGGTGAGCTGCAGAAACTGCTGGAGCAGAGTCAGGCCCAGCTGGTGGAGCACATCACGTTCAAGCAGAAGCTGGCTGAGGAGCAGGCACGAGATTTGGCAAGCCGTCTGGAGCATGAGCTTAACATGCTCAAAAACAGGAGCTGTGACCTGGAAGTCTTGGCAAATACCCAGGACAAAGTACTCTTCCTCCAGGTACGTACGTACAGTATGCAACTGCTGTCGATTATTTGGATCTGATTGGTGAGAAGGAATTTCAACAGAGACTTATATTCATGCACTCATTCAAATGCATTTGTGTTTCTACAATAACAGTTATACAAGAACTTGAATGTGAATGCTCAACATAATCTAAAGTTACTATTAAACTAACTAAAAACATACTGTATGTGTTACAAAATACATATAACATGTATTTTTATATAAGCACCCCCTTATTGTGGATGTGTGTGTGTGTGTGTGTGTAGTTCTTGACCAGTCTCCCTCCTCCACCGGAACACACTGATTGGACAGGTGTATCTGTGAACACAGACTTGTACCTTGGCACTATCAGGAAGTCTGTGTCTGGGCTCATTGAGAAGTTCCAGGAAGAGGTCAAGCACCTCTATGGGAAAGGTAGCATTTTAATCAGTGAAACTAATGAAAAAACAAACAAACATAAAAAATCATGTAATTCTTGTTGACATGAATTACTGTAATTCCCGGACTACAGAGCGCATCGGAATATACGACACACCCACTAAATTTTAAAAGAAATTTTTTTTTTTTTACATATATTAGCCGCACCAGACTATAAGCCACAGATATATACGTTGTGAAATGAGATATTTCCA
>JAQMCW010000013.1:5344947-5356306 GCA_030068335.1 Chrysichthys cranchii
GTAAATAAAAGTGTGACTTTTCATGGAAGACACAAAATTGTCTGGGTGACCCCAAACTTTTGAACGGTAGTGTACATTTTTCAAAAATGATTGCGTCTGTTTACTTTTGAGATATCTGTGTACACGATTGAAGCATGGTGGTGGAAGCATCAAGCAACAGGGCTGCTTATTTTCAACTGGGACTAGGGCTTTACTCAAGAATGAAGACAACGTCCTGGAACAGCCTAGCAGCACAAATGGCATCTGCCTTCTAATGATGGTTATTTACACGTTCGTGTAATTCACATGCAGCCAGTTGCTGTGTTTGTTGTGTGTGAGCTGTGAGATGTTCAGAAAATAGGTCAGTGAAGCAGCTCCCCACGGTGCTGTATGTCCATTAAAGCAGAAATGATCAAAATGCTGTAACTGCCTCGATATTTGTGGTTGCCTTAGGATTTGCTGTTGACGAAGAAGACTTTAGATAATTAGGAATGGACCGTTAGCTTAAATATTAGCACTGACCTTTATTTGTACGTTCTGTTCCCCTGTACTGGATGCTTACTTAGTCTTAGTGGATGCTTATGTGCACTTGTGGAAAGTCAGCGTCCCCTTGTTATTCTTATTATGACTAGTATTAATGTACGTCCACACTGTGATCTGTTAAACTGAGAATTATCGTGGAAATAACTGGGAGTAACCTCCACAATATGAAACTTAAAAAAAAAAAAAACAAGCAAGAAAGAAAAGAAAATTCGAAAATGTACTTCCGGATGGCGGGACACTTCACCGTTGTTGTTTATTTATTACAACACATCCCGTTCTGTTTTTTTGCTTTCTTAACAAAGTTTCTGTTCTCTTAAACATTTCCCGGTGGTTTAGACCTCACATCCTGCGGAGGAAAATGAAAGAGCACTTAAAAATTTCTGGATGAGTCGTCAAATAAGCTAGAGTGAACGTCTATACGCCTCTGTGAACTAATCTTGAATCATTTTTAACAACAAATAAGGTCATGCTTAATTGTCTTAAAGGTAGCGATAAGTCTTATTTCGTGTGTGTGTGTGTGTGTGTGTGTGTGTGTGTGTGTGCATGTGAGCAAGGATGAAGGAGAAAAAGGAGAGAGTGAGTAATATACAGTGATTTCTCAGAACTCAACAAAGCAACAGATGACAGAAATGAAGCGAGGTGTTGTTTATCTTCATGCTCATGTCCACTGACCTACTTCTCTCTGAATTTTTCTTTCCTTTCCTCTCCATTTTCTTACTCTCTCACGCTTAGAAATCTGCCCATCTGCTATGGTACAAAGGCCACAGTGAGGCGTTTCGCCAGTTAGATTAAACAGCAAGCACGTACATACCTGTACACACATGCACATTCTGTTTATCTATCTACATTTTAGGCATGGGCGATTATGTAAGCAATAATAAGGGTATAGATGTCAGGGTGTGCTATTAAAGGAGAATAATCACCGTCTGGATGGTGTGATGCGGCCTGACCCAGTGCTAGTGATACCACCCCAAAGTTCATCGTTTTCCTGTAACCGCACATCCGAAAGTGTTTTATTCCTCTTGTGCCATGCCAATTTGTCAGTGAAAGCTCATTTTATTTGGTCATTTTGAATGATGCATAGTTTTACTTATTGTTCTGGAGCATCCGTGAGGCGAGTTAGTTCCTATTGTCGCTTTTGTGATGAAAGCTGTAAACAGTCGCTCTCCCAACAACCCTACTTTGTTTCTTTCTATTGAAGTTTCTAAAGCAAAACAGCGCAAGTGGAAATGATTAACGTGTGTCTTACTGAAACTCCGATGTTCAGTCCAGCTGCTGTTATTTCCTCTGCCCTCCAAGTCCGGCCTTCCTGGCGTTCCCATGGTAATGGCAGGAACTGAGTCTGGCCCGCCAATCACATCTGAGTCTCCATGAGGATTGGGCTGGACTCCAGCTCTAGAGAACAAATAGACGGAAAGAAGTAAACAGGTAAAGGGGGGAAAAGGAGACAATAAAGAATTACAGTAATAAACGGAAGTAGGATGTGCTTATCTTAACGCCTATTCTACATGCAGTCTGAATTCACACCAAGTCCTGCAGAATGTGTGTTTACTATATTGTGTGTGTGTGTGTGTGTGTGTGTGTGTCTGTGCATGTTATAAGGACCATCTGGCTCCACAATACTGAGGAATGTGCAGTAAACCAGATGTGAGATGAGTAAGTCTCAAATGTGGAAGCTAGACCCCCTGAAGACACACACACACACACACACACACACACACACACACACACACACACACACACACACACACACGTGGCTTTCCTCTTTACTTGTCCTGTACCTCTGTATGTGAGAGTGTGCATCAGGCTCAGCTGCGCCAATGTAAGCTGATGTATCGTGACTCTGTACATTAAGCTCAGAGGATTTCTGAAAATAGAAAAATGACTGGCCTACATTTTCTCGCTTGTGCACTGGCACAGGGGTTGCATTTTCATTTCGCGTGTCTGGGCTGCACATTTTGCTGTGTTTATGGCCGTTTATGTGCCCAAACCAAAGAGATGGCCTCTTAAAAATGAGTAATCAATGCAGCGTTACTGTATATCACTTGTAACGTGATGTAGTTTGAATGCCCAGCTGTACCTAGTCGGAAATACTGCATGGGAGTTTTTTTTTCCGTTTTGACGTGCGTCGTGTTTACAGTGGTTACGGGAAGTTTCCAAACGAATGAGTTCCATGTGGCCCACCCGCACGGGTATTCACGAATATTCGCAACGCTGAAGGTTTCTGCAGCGTGGATATGTCTCGATGCTTTGAAGTTTGGTTGTGGTTGATTGCGTGGTTTGAGTCCGTTCTACTACCGAACTTCTTTGTCTTCATCAACGAGCACTCTCAAAACCATGTTAGTGACATAATGGCCATGAGTGAATGAATCATTTAATCTTTCATCATTTCAAAAATCATATCATTACATTTCATCCAGTATTATTGTGCGCGCTCATTTATTTTATATATATATTTTTTTTTTAAATTAGAAGGTGTGGATTAATTTTCAATAACAGCAGCTCTGACAGTAGCTCCAGCTGTAACAGAAATTGGATGCTGTGCTTATAATAAACCAATAACAAAGAAAAACATATAATCTTGGATTATAGGGTGAAGTTTTCCAAGATCTATAGTTAGCTTTTATGGAAGGAGTCTCCAGAGTCTCCTTAGAACTCCTTAAGAAGTCTCCTTAAAACTGCTGTTTATAATCATGTAATCGGTGGGGGGAAAAAATTAAAAAAAAAAACGTTTTTAAACGGAGGAGTTTATTACGTTTTCCAGTTTTTCAGTAACATCACAAGCTATTTGTCTAATAAATTTAAAGACAGGCAAGACAAAAAGAGGCTGCTGAAGGAATTACTCTTCATAGTTGTACTACAGACATCATAACAGGACCTAACTTGTCTCATGGATGTTCCAGAACATTAAATGCATATAAATTCTTAAAACTGCAATAAATAAATAAATAAATGAACGAATGAATGAACAAACAAATGACCCATCACATAACACTGGAGACTCTATCCAAGCATGTTAAATATACATCTTACAGGAAACTATGATTATACATTGTTGTTTATTCGTCTTCTGCCGCTTAAATCTGTTCAGGGTCGCGGGGGGAAGCTGGAGCCAATCCTTGCTGACTTCGGGCGAGAGGCGGCGTAAACCCTGGGCAGGTCGCCAATCCACCACAGGGCCAACACACATACAGAGAACCATTCACATGCGCATTCACACCTACGGCCAATTTAGAGTCGCCAATTAGCCTAATCTCCTCTGTGCACGTCTTTGGACTGTGGGAGGAAACCGAAGTACCCAGAGGAAACCCACACAGACATGGGGAGAACATTCAAACTCCAGACAGAAATGGGGATCAAAGCCAGGACTTTCTTGCCGTGAGGCGACAGTGCTAACCACTAAGCCACCTTGCTGCCCCATGATTCGATATTTTTCTTTTTTAAATAAATGGAGCATCTACTTAGGTAGAAGTCCCTGTGAATGTTACTGTGGAACTAGAGCTATAGAAACAATTAGCATTTCGACCAATCAGATTTGAGAATTCAGCATCATTGTATAAAACTATATACCCCTAACTTTTACTTTACATAATGACCACTTTCATTGTGTGTGTTTGCGCAGGCATGTTTTAGCCCTTTTTTGAAGGATAAATATCCTCACAGTGATAGGAAAGAGTTAGATATTCTAGGTTTGCACTTTGTCGCCAACTGGGGCGTTTCTGTGTGCAGTTTCTACTCCACAGACATTCAGATTAGGTCAACTGGATAGTCTAAATTGCTCATAGGTGTGAATGGTTGGTTGTGGAAATTGAGGTGTAGGAATATCAATAATTATATATAAGTAGTATTAATTAGCAGTATTTATTACGTTGCTGGAATGTCCTCAGAAATACAGTGCATCCGGAAAGTATTCACAGCGCTCCACTTTTTCCACAATATCCTATTTTACAGCCTTATTCCCGAATAGATTAAATTCATCTTTTACCTCAAAATTCCACACACAATAACCCATGATGACAAAGTGAAACAAGTTTGTTTGAAACTTTTGCAAATTTATTAACAATAAAAAACAAAAATAAATAATTTACATAAGTATTCAGAGCATTTGCGCAATACTTTGTTGAAGCACCTTTGGCAGCAATTACAGCCTCAAGTCTTTTTGAGTATGATGCTACAAGCTTGGCACACACCTATTATTGGGTAGTTTCCCCCATTTTTCTTTGCAGAACCTCGCAAGCTCCATCAGGTTGGATGGGGAGCATCGGTGCGCAGCCATTTTCAGATCTGTTCAATTGGGGTCAACTTTGGGCTCTGGTTGGGTCACTCAAGGACATTCACAGAGTTGTCCTGAAGCCACTGCTTTACTATCTTGGCTGTGCGTTTAGGGTCATTGTCCTGTTGGAAGATGAACCTTCACCACAGTTCGAGGTCCAGAGCGTTCTGAAGCAGGTTATCATCAAGGATGTCTCTGTACATTGCTGCATTCATCTTTCCCTTGACCCTGACTAGTCTCCCAGTTCCTGCTGCTGAAAAACATCCCAACAGCATGATGCTGCCACCACCATGCTTCACTGTAGGGATGATCTTAGCCAGGTGGTGACCAGTACCTGATTTCCTCCAGACATAATGCTTGGCATTCAGGCCAAAAAGTTCAATCTTTGTGTCATCAGACCAGAGAATTTTATTTCTCATGGTTCGAGAGTCTTTCAGGTGCCTTTTTGGCAAACTCCAGGCAGGCGGTCATGTGCCTTTTACTGAGGAGTGGCTTCCGTCTGGCCACTCTACCATACAGGCCTGATTGGTGGAGTGCTGCAGAAATGGTTATCCTTCTGGAAGGTTCTCCTCTCTCCACAGAGCAATGCTGGAGCTCTGTCAGAGTGACCATCGGGTTCTTGGTCCCCTCCCTGACTAAGGCCCTTCTACCCCTATCGCTCAGAGTGGATGGGCGGCCAACTCTAGGAAGAGTCCTGGTGGTTCCAAAATTCTTCCATTTACGGATGATGGAGGCCACGGTGCTCATTGGGATCTTCAATGCTGCAGCAATTTTTCTTTAGCCTTCCCCAGATCTGTGCCTTGATACAATCCTGTTTCGGAGGTCTCCAGACAATTCCTTGGACTTCATGTCTTGGTTTTAGCTCTGACATGCACTGTCAACTATGGGACCTTTTTATAGAAAAGTGTGTGTGTTTCCAAATCGTGACCAATCAACTGAATTTCCCACAGGTGGACTGCAGTCAAGTTGTAGATCCTTCTGAAGGATGATCAGTGGAAACAGGGTACACCTGAGCTCACGTTTGAGGGTCATGGCAAGCGCTGTGAATACTTACGTAAATGTTTTATTTTTAATAAATTTGCAAAAGTAAAAGTTGAATTTAATCTATTTGGGAATAAGGTTGTAACATAGGATATTGTGGAAAAAGTGGAGCGCTGTGAATACTTTCCGGATGCACTGTATACAGGCCAGTGTGTCTGTTGGTGGGGTGGCGGCACACGTGATGGAGAGAAATATTGCAATAATGTGTGAATATTTGAAAAAGAAAAAAAAAAGATGGAAATAAGTTGTGACTTTTCAGTGAGTAAGCACAGTTTTGAAGAGTGAAACATCAAGAGTGGAAATTTTACAAAGTGTTTGTATTACATTATTTAAATCAGCTTATTTAAGGCAAGTCGACTGCTTAATTTAAAAGTTCATTACTTGCACACTTCACTTAAGTTAATGAAATATTACAATAGCCTTTAAAATGGAGACTGGGATTCCCCAAGGAGGAAATGATAAGGGGAAGTTACCAAAAGCGTGTTAAAATCCAGTTCATACAGCTAGGAATAGAAAACTGACACTACAGAAAAAATAATAATAAAAAATAACATTAATAATAAATGCAATCATTTTCAAAGTACACAGTACAGCACATAATACATGGTAATAATTTTGAAAACCAAACAGTACTACAAAATATACCTGTGAACTATAAGTGGCTGTAGCATAATTCACATAATGGAACTATGATTCATTCTAATGCAACATTCAGTATTATTTTATGACTTTTGAAATCCCTTGAGTGTTTTCTTGTTGAGCCCTAGACTTGCATGAATGAAAGTAACTAATAGGCAGAGACCATCTACATATAAGAAAATGTCTGCAATTAGCCAAAGCTTCAATGTGTGGGGAAGCTTTTACAGTGACAAAGCTGCAGACTAAACCTTTTTACAAAATACGGGAAATAAAATGGAAGTGAAATGTATTCTCACTGCTGCTAAAATTTCAGGATATGGTGATGTAATGCAAATGAAACCAAGATGAATCCTGTGAGATCTTTTTCCACATTTAACTGTGATATAGCCACCAACATACCAATAGATATCTTTTAGGGGTGTAAAAAAAAAAATTAAAAATTAAAAAAAAAAAAAACCCTAACTAAAACAACAACGACAACCAAAAAATCATGTACACACCTTTTAGAATGGTGGTGATGATGCTGAGAATTACCCAAACAAAGAAAAAAAAATTCAAAGTCAGGTTCAAGAGGAATTATCATACACGCGCCATTAATGAAGTGATTCTGATTAACCCCAAATTAAGACCAGGAGATAGGGTGGCTAAACCAAAAACATCCAAGCCCGCCTAAATTTCTTATGGTCTGAAGAGACCAAGGTAGAACCTTTTGGGCATAATTTTCAAATATGTTAGGTGCAAAAACACGACAGTTTATCCCCCAAGGAAAGCATACACACAATGAAGCCTGGTGGTGTCAGCATTATGCTATGTGCCTGCTTGACACAGATTTTAGCACAAAACCTATAGGCCTTTGTTAGACAGCTGATGATGAAGAAAAATTTCACCTTCCAGCACCTGCGCTTTAACAGGCGTGTATAGCCATTTTATATGTGCTGTATGATGTTCAAAACCAGATTTCAGCCAGTTTTATTCTGCATGTCATTGGATTATTAACACCTCCCGGGCCCCTGATATCACCTGGGCTCAGGACAGCTTCCTTGGCTGTGCTCCTGTGCCAACCGACCTGATGGTATTGAAGATTTCTATTAGTAACACCCACAAAACCTTATAAAAATAGGAAACAATGATGACAAAGCAGTGAAAGAACACCTCTTAAGCACGGGATGTGCTAAATGTTCCAGCTCAGCTTCAGCAGTGTGTGAGCTACCAGTGACACACAATAACTCTGTTTCCTGGTAGGATGGCGTTTCTTTTGGCCAACTGAATGGCCTGTCTTGTATGTTTTGGATAGGTTTTTTTTTTTTCTTTTAAATCATTAATAGGAAACGACAGAAATTCGCTCAGCGTCCACTTATACATGATACATAATTATACATAAACTAAGAAAAACTTAGATGACGACACAGGACACAGTGTTGGTTTTTTTTTTTTGGTTTTTTTTAATCTATGTGGATTATTAGGACTAAAAACGTTGTCTCGACGCTTTTGCGAACAATTTATGAAGAAATTTGTTTGTATCCAGTGGCCCAGTGTGTGAGATAATGTGCCTGCAATTCAGCTTTTCCAATAATGATAGTACTAATCTGATAGATTGTTGGAGTGGATTAATTCACAGTTGTGTGTGTATATGTGTATGTGTATGTGTGTGATCAAGCCAGGAAGATCTGTCTTGCCAAATCCTGGTTAATCACAGAGTTGCCATGGTTACTTTTTTTCACTACAGTTTCTTGGCCTGTTTAAACCAAGAACAGCTAGGAGGAACCTGTTGCAATATTTCTAAAGATGCATGAAACCAGATTGATTGGAATTGACGTTCTGAGAACCGGGTTTAAAATGTTTTACCTGGATTGGTTGTGATGCATAAATGCATCAGATGAGAATGAAAATCAAAATTGGTGGATTGGATTTTTCATTCTTTTTTTCTATAAATGATGTGGAACTGTTTGGTGGTATGTTAAAAAAAAATCTAAAAATGTATTTTATTATAGTAGAATTTTACAAATTCCATGTAAAAATATTGTTTTCTGACAATTCTTTCCATGGCAGCTCTCTGAAACGTGAAATACCATGACACACAGTTCCATTTTTGACAGCAATTTTACCCACTGACACTGAATAATGAGAACAAATCACCATCATTAGAGAGAGAGAGCCGTGTGTTCATGGCTCCAGCCTTGAAGCCTGCGTTATTGCATGCTGTAGAGTCGCTAAACAGCGAGCCTGCTGATGTCATCGGGAGTAGCTCTATTGGAAATAAGAAATATTCCTTTAAATCATCTTCACTAGATCTCCTGAGAGACGGCGTGAGGTTCACTGGTGGAACGTTTTTCATACACAGTGAGTAATACGATGACAGCATGTTGTTTTATTTTTCGTTTGTGCTTAGACATGACAGCTGCTGGATCCAAAATGATTTTTTTTTTGTTTTTTTTTACTCTAGACTCTCCCTTTTTCTTTTTTACTATCCATTTAAAATAATAATATTTTATTATTTTAATATAACAGCTCCAAATATGGATGCATTATGTATAAGTGGCAACATAGTGTTTTTGTCTATACAAGTGTGCACGTGAGTTCATGCGTGTGCGTTCATGATCACATATTTATTATCTCGTGAATGACATTATGTTCCTTTCAATCATTTACCGAGTTATTCCGTCTCTCTTTGTCATTTGTTCTGTGACTCTTTTCTTCCTGGAGGGCCGGGTCCAAGGGGCGAAGCGGGAACTTTGTTGGGGGTTACACTCTTGCCCTGTTGCTAGGATACAGTCTCCCGTCTCTAAAAGGCAAGCTCGGTCTGGTTGCCATGGTGATTTTAGCCGTGTGAAGGGTGAATGGCGTTGCGGTGGTAGTGCCATAGTTTTACACACACACACACACACACACACACACACACACACACACACACACACAATGCATTCACAGTCACGCATCAGTGCACCGTGTCTCTTATAAAGACACTGGAAATGGGAGGGATCAAAAGGAGGCTAGTAAACACAAATGAAGCTTTTTGCAGATCTTTAGTTGGAGCAATCAAATAATTAAAAAGCTCAATTGCAGTGTCAGAGCATTTACTTCGCAATTAAAGCTGTATCACTTATCAAATTTGACTCCAGTGACTGAAAAAGATGCTTTCATGCTTGCTTTTCCGTATTCCGAATATTTCTCAGTATCATTTTGGACTTTTCCATAAAACCCCTTTCATTCATATGTACAGAAAGGGACATTAATCCATGAGCATTGAGTTTGGTTTAGATTCTTGTTGCTTTTATAGGGAACCTTGTCAGTCGACTGAGCATAGTTTGTTTCAGAAGGGATTTTAACAGTTATTTGTGAGGGAGCGTGCAAAATCCCGTAGATGTAACACTGCTGTTGTTTAACCCTTTCTTGGGGTATTCTTTGCTGGGAGAATGGTAATAAAATGATTGGAGATTTTCAATCAGCATAAACAAATGAATTATTTTACTGCCACATTTCTATTATAAGTTTAGTCAGGGCATTGGGTTTCTGAGAGCATCATGACATGATGGTGTTTAGCTGCTTGTGAGCAGGGTGATGGGAAAGGGGAGGGTTGTGAGCCCCCTGCTCTCCACAATTCACACCTCTTTTACAAGAACACTGGTACAGAGATAAAACAGACAGCACAGCTAAGGCTTTTTGATCGTAAAATACTAAATTGCACGTTCAAGCCTTGAGTGTTTTCTTTCATATGAGCCATTAACCAAACAACCTTTAACCTATTTATGATTTATTGAACGTTGAACATGGGCATTCCGCGCAAATTCCATATTTTGGCCTCTGGTAAAAATTCTCATCAATAAGGTATAAAACTATGGATGAAGGGGAATATATTCAACCGCGGATGGTAGAAAAATCCTAGGAGTTTTGATGTCAAGATTAGATATCCGATACACATCATCTTTCTTAGTATGAATAACAAGTGGGTTATATTTAGGGTTGCCAACCGTCCCGAATTACGTGGGATGTCCCGGAAAATGGGTGATTTTAATTTGTCCCGTCTGGGAGAGCTCTTGTCCCGCATTCCAATCACAACCTCATCGTCCAATAACAGTGTGGCGAAGGCAGATTCCTTCCATCGCCGGGTGCTCACACAACACAGAAGATGACGACTGGCTCAATAAAACACATAAAATACATATTTACACCATAAATGCAAGTTTTTACCCTGGAGCATGATGGGAAACCCCGCCCACACCCAGAAGCGCCATTACAATAGATTACCGTAAGTAAAACCCATGCAAACGTTGCTGGTGTGTGTGTCTGCACTGGCCACAAGTGGAGAGCGGCAACAAAATTGTAGAGTTTTCGGCTGGCGCTACACCCCCCCCGGTCCTGCATTAGAAGCTGAGAAAGTTGGCAACCCTAGTTATATTTCAGATAGCTTTTTGGATCCAGAATCAGTGTAGTCAGTGACCTATATTTCAGAAATGGAGATTCATTCATTCATTACCTAAAAATATACAATACATTGTTCCAAAAGGTTCTGTTTTAGGTCCCCTGTATATCGAGCCCCTTGGGCATACAACAACAGCAGATATGTCATCTAAGCCTAATAATAAACAGATAAAAGCATGTGCTGCTATTTAACAACGACGGAATTATTGTTGATATGGTAAAGTTTTCACTGAGATGATTGTTTGATGTTAATGGAAGGAGTCTCTGGTGTCAGTACAGTCACATGTAGTGCAATTCCTTTACCATCTCTGCTGGAGGAAAAGTCTAAGAAAAAAAACCCACATTGTGCTTTGTTTTCAGTGTAACTCCTTTTGTTTTATTGACTTTAAGGCAATGCAATGGTTTATATCTTTTAATGTAAGTGATAACAAGAACTCAGAACTTGTTTCTCAGATGTTCCACATC
>JAQMCW010000013.1:5395056-5411703 GCA_030068335.1 Chrysichthys cranchii
AGTATCTGTTCCAATCACTCTATCAGAGAAAAATCAGAGTTGTAGAAATAATGGGAAACTCAAGAGAGCCATGATATGTTCTTTACAAGTGTATGTAAACTTTTGACCACAACTGTACATGTTCCACCATGATAATGTCCCTGGACTTATCACTATCGTGATGTCCATGAAGACACGATGTGGACGAGCTTGGAGATAATCCAGTTGAAAACCTTCCTAGAAGACAGGAGGTTATTATAAACAGCAAATGGGGAATCCAAAAACAAGAATGTATATGTGTCACTGGTCAGGCGTTCACAAAGTTTTGGCTATATAGCATATTTTATAGCTAGTAGTGTGATTCCAGATAGGTTAATATTCCAGGGATGATCTGCCAGTTTCCAGTGCTGTTTCTCTTACATCTGAACAAAAGCCCCAAGCCTATTTATTTGCCCTGTACATTTATTAAAAAAATTATTTTTTTACTTACTTATTTAGCTTTTTATTGCTTAATGTTACCCCTTGTGCAAGCAGAAGACTGCATTAAACTTAAGGTAAAGGTACTAATAATTGCTGGTTGGTTTACTACACCTGGGATACACGTGACTTTGCCAATCAGTCCAAACAACCTTTGAATTGCTTTCCTGGAACTGTTCTTTACTAAAACAGACCACAAAAAGCAGCAATTCCAACATATTAACTTAATTTTTTTTTTTTTTTTTTTAAACACACCCCTCATGCCATCTCAAGACAACTGTTACATACACTTAATTTTATTGACTTTGAGGACATGTATCTGTTGTCTCTTTTCAATATATTCATCGAGAAGTTAACACGCTAGACAAATGACTCGTGCTTGTTTATTTAACATGAAAATGTCTACTCCACTGATGTAAGTCACTAAAAAAGAAATGTTTTTTTGTAACAGAAAACAATGTAGAAATTCTGCAGTACATCTCCAACACCGTCCCATGCTGGTTACAAAATAAGGAATGAACTCCATTCTGGAATATAAAACACTGATCTTGTTCATGTAGTAGTACATCATATTTAAAAACTCGTGTCCCATTGTTCAAAATATTATAATCTTAGTCATGTTAAAGGTTTCCACCAGAGTAACCATCCATAATCTCAGGTTTTGTGCGCATCATGATTCGAGTATGTAATGTCCTCATATGGGTGAGAAAAGACAGTACAGCAAATTACAGCTGTATTAAACAGAGCGAGACATTTCTGAGGCTTCTCCTCCTCCATGAACTCACAAGCAAAACTCAAACTCATTCTGTATCACTGGAAATATAACTGTACATTTTGCAAAGACTGAAATTAATATCACCTTTAAAAAGTCTGGCACTGTCCTTTTATAATGTCATCTTCCATTATATTTAACTCACTAACAGATCGAAAAATTTAGTGCCCTTCTGAAGAGTCATGAAAATCATACTTTTTTTTCTTCTTCTTTCTTTCTTGGGGAAAAAAGATGATTTGGGTGCATAAAATTTGAAATGAGAGTGAACCAATAACTCAAACTACTTCTGTCACATTTTTCAAAGTCAGCATTCTATGCCTGCTTTTCAAACCTTTCAAATTTTTTTTTCATATTAAACTCCACTGGAACGAAAGGAAGGAACTCTATATCCATTTGTGTTTAAACAGGTAAGTGAACCATGGGGCTAATCAGCACAGCTAATAACTACAACTTGTATGCACAGGAAGCCATACTGATGCTGATTGGTCGACTTACCCATTTAATACAACCACATTTACTGACCGCTTCATATACAAGTAGTGATGAACAAGAACTGAATCAAAAATATTCCTTGCAAAGTCTTTCCTATCGATAAATACACATCCTCTCTCTCACGCTCTCTCACGGTCTTTGTCCCTGCCTCGCTCGTTGACTGGTGTGTTTTGTTTTAAGTGACCGTGGTGGAGTTCTGTCCTCTGATCGCACACCAGGCCATGAACACATCCCTGTCGGAGAACGACAAAGAAAATACTGCTCAGAGAAACAGCAAATATAAAAACAGGTCAACAATGTGATAAGGATGCTACAATAAATGCACATGATGCAAAACGAAAAATTATTCAATACATGCTGTTGCATCATCAGTGAACTCGTGTCTAAAAATGTGAAGCTACAGAGTTAGTCAGCACGTTACCTTTTTCCTACTCTTCCACCCATGTTACATAGTAAAGATTTATGCTTGCTAGTTGGGTTTAAGGTCAGGGGTGTCCAATCTTATCCACAAAGGGCCATTGTGGGTGCAGGTTTTCATTCCAGACAAGCATGGGCTATACCCGATTCCACTTAATCAGCTGACCTTGGCTTTCAGTAGACTCAGATTTGGTTTCTGCTTGGTTGCCATTTCTGGATGAGATTGGACACCTCTGGTTTAGGTGAAAGGGGTGGGTGTCTGTGTGTGTATGTTTCTGTACCTGCAATGTGTGGCCACACACTCATTGCTACAGTACTCTCTGTCCCAGTCTTTGCTCTCCACTGGTGGGTTGTTGCAGCCGGCACGCACACACACAGTAGGGCCTGCAGGGGGAGCCACCTCATGCCCCGGGGAGCTGTTCAGCTCCACCTCCATCTGAGAATGGGGGGGGAAAAAAACAAATTTCAGAACAGGAATATAAAACAAACAAACATGGTAATTAAAAGCATTCAAGTAAATGACTACTGTGGAATATCAGGACCAATTGGAGACATTTTTGCAAACTTTGTAAACACTTTGTAAAGAAAAAATATAAAATTACTTCTGATCATCATGTTAGAAATTGCTCGGTTCCTTACGAGCTGAGAGCAGTGTTAACCTTATGCAGAAATACCAATAGTAATTTTTACTTTGCAATGTATTATTTGTTCAACGGTGAATGAAGAGAACCAATATAAAAATATCAGAACGCTAAAAAGGAACACTTCACACCACCCTGTTGCTGACTACTTTCCTATAACAGCAAGCCCCGTTGTGTTGGGTTGGGTTTTTTAAATGTTACAATGCCTGAAAATCTCAATTTGTACAATGAACAGAACATGAGGGGCACAAACTCTGGTGTATTTCAGTCTTCATCATACCCCTTCCTCTGCTTCTGTGGTGACGATGGGGGCAGGCTGTGCGACGTCTACTTCCATGGTGGTGGCGTCTGCGGGTGCCTCTGTGGTGTGGGTCACAATAATGGGCGTGGCTACATCCGCCTGCGCAGGGGCAGGGACTATCTTGATCTGCAGCGGAGGAGGAGGCGTGGCAGCAACAGGGACGGCGGCCTGGCCAACCGCGCCTCCTCCGCGAGGTTTGGCCTGGAGTGGTGGTGGGGCAACAGAATGCACCATCTGCTGGAGGCGTGGAGGCGGCGGCGTGTTCTGCATCTGTTGCAGGGGTGGCGGCTGGCGGGCTGAAGGCTGCCTGGGGATGATGATCTTGGTGACCATGGGCAGAGTCGGGGTCGGCGCGGTGGGTGGACCCGAGGAAGCTGGTGGCTTGTGGGCGCTTGTGCGAGAGCGTGTGGTCACCTGCGGCAAGTCGATGATGATGTTCGACGTGCAAATGTTAGTGATAGTGTTGTTGTCGGGAGCGTGCACCGGGATGCGGCTGGAGCGTGTGGGCGTCGGCTGAGGGGGTGGAGGCTCGGGGGCAGGAGTCACAACAGGAGCGATGGGTGGAGAAGGCTCCGTGTCCAGCACCTCGATAGTAGGCTGCAAAGGTCAATAATAACCGATGTAAATTTAAGGCTTTGTACCAAAACTACATGTTCCACAGGAAACTACATTATCATTAGTATTAGTCCAAAAAGGCACCTAAGCAATATGGCGCTCACTGCATGTTACCTGTGATAGCTGACTGGCCCTGTAAGCTGCCAGTGCTTTAAGATACTCCTTCTTAGCAGCTTCAGTCTTCCTCTTGTAGACCTGCAGCACAAGCAGGACAACGAAACAGTTATACGGTGTCTGCGACCTGAGCAAAGCTTTTGACCACATCAAAACACGTAATACAAAGCACAAAATTCCTACAAACACAAAGTATTAGCCAAGAAAAACAGCCAATTATGGTAAGCAAACCTAAGATCAAGCATTTCACAGATTCACACCTGCTTCTGTTCCTCTCCCAGACTGTCCCACATGGACGCGACGATCTTGGACACTTCTCCAAACGTGGCGTTGGGATTCTGGCCCTTTATAGCTGCCTGTGTATCGCGGAAAAACAACGCGTAAGCTGAAACTGGCTTCTGGGGCTCGTTGGGATCTTTTTTCTTCTTGCCTTTTTTGGCTCCTCCTCCAACACCTGCAGCTTTGCGGGCCAGGGTGGGCGGAGAAGAGGACACGGACACGGTAGGCTGCTCGGAGAGAGCAGAGGAGAGAGAGATGACACTGGGAGAGACGGAGAGAGACACAGGGGACTCTACCAGCACGCTCTTCTTGGCCAAAGGGGAAGGACAGAAGGAGGGAAGGGGAGAAAGAAGAAGAAAAAAAAAAGAGATTAGTTTCCATTACATTTCAATTTTTAAGATGTTTGTCATGCTACAATAGGCCCTGGTGAGTTGTGACAGAATTCTTGGTATTTGTGACCGTCTAAGTGCCTGTGTACACCAAAGGCGTTTTTGGACTCCAGCAGTGTCGAGTTTCTATACAAATTTCAGCACTGACCACGCTTCGCGTCCTATCCGCCCCCTACCACCACTGTCCTTTGGGGGATTTCAGTTGAAGATGGTTCAACATTTTAAACACCGCCAAGCTCGTCAAGGTCACTTCTCTCTCCTCAACCAATCAAAATCAAGAAAGGGTTGGGAAAATGTTGGCAAAACTGTCAACAATGCCAGAGGAGAAATTGATCCTCGCCATCACTGACAACCCAGTTATCTACTATCTGAACACTGAAAGGTACCATGATCAATATTTGCAATCAAGGTAATCACAGTTCTTTCCACAGTTTTTGCCAAGTTTAATGTAAACAGATACTTGGAGTTTAGAAAGTAGGAATTCGTAAAAAAAAAATGCATCTAGCGGACAAGCCTGTCAGACCGATTCGGGTTTAATTTCGTAAAGAATTAACCCAAGCTATGATCGAAACCCAAACACTCACTCTTCTGAAGTCGTCCATGTCGTCATCCTGCAGAGACTCCGAAGGCGAGCCGGTGGCTGACAGCGGCTGGTCAGGCGAGTGTGTGCGTGTCAGGATAGCCCCACCCCCAAGACTGAGACCCAGCTGTGCGCTAAGCTCAGACTGGTCGATGGTGGTCAGCGGGTTGTGTCCCAGCAGGCTGTGGTTCATGTCTGGAAGCGGCACATCAATGGTCATGGGGGAGGAGCTGCTGAATTGCGAGCCAATGGGATGCCCAAGATCCTGGAAAGGTCAGGTAATTTACGTTCAGGTTTAAAATTGCTTCTTGCATCTGAGATAAGACATGAACATGTAGACTTCATGCATTGTTCATCATTTTAATAACTGCATTATTTATTTTTATAAACAAAACCCTCCATTACATCACCAACATTAGTGTTAAACGCTTTCAGACACGCATCAGAACATCACGTTTCCAGTTGGAGAAACCTCAAGCTGACCTAGTTTATTATTTGAGGAAACTATTTATGTACAAACGTAAACGTCACAACATTTGCCCATTTACACTTCGCCTCACCATTCCCAAAGTGGATCCCAACATCGGTCCTCCTCCCTGCTGGGTCATCAGGCTCAAATGCTCAAGCCCTTGTGTCGCTGGGTTGACAAAGGTTGAGGCAAACGAAGGGTCGTTACCCTGCACCACAGCGTTCCCGGGGACGACGGGGGCTGGCCCACCGTCGCCCAGCTCTCCGAAGTGTGACACCACATCTGAAACGCTGAGGGCCGAGTCGGGGTCCAGCGAGATGGGCGGGATCTCAAACTCCTCGTCGCCCAAACTGGGAGTGTGGAAAGTCTGCATGAGGAAAAGGATTGTGGTTGAGACCTACACATACATACCACGCACACTCCTCAAAACCAAATCTGAAATTGTTCCACAATTATAACATGTACATAATATTGCATTATAATATAAGCATATTTCTCACACACACACACACACACACACACACACACAGGAAGGCTTTGGTCTGGACAGTGCTTTCTTAACTGCTTTTATCACCCATAACTATATTATTAGTTATATTACCTGAAAAACAGCAGGCAATTAAGCACATAATTGTGATGTGGCTTAGACCTGGGTAGCTCGACGACCGTATTTCCCCAACGATAAGCCGCCCCACATTATAGGCCGCCCCATTCTATAAGCTGCAGAAAATGCTCATTTATGTTTTAAAACTCTAAAATGAGCTGCCCCATGTTATTCGCCGTGGCCGATCTAAAGCAAAAGCATCTAATTTGGCACGCCCCTGTAGGCCTTTGCGACTCTATAGTGACATTATAGTTGAGCGTGAACAATTAAATTTATAAAATTTTGCACTTCCCAACGCAAGTCCGACGCTGCAGAATATAAGCTCCAGGTCGTCGCTTTCACGAAAGAAAATGGCAGTCGTGCAGCTGGACGCCACTTTGAAGTAGATGAAAAACAAGTGAGAAATTGGTGGAAAGATGAGGAAGCTTTGCAGGCACTTCCTGCACTTCCTACTTGTAGGCGTGCAAGGGAAGCAAAATTGGAGAAGCGACTTAGAGAATGGATTCTTGCGCAACGTGAGAACAATTGCATAGCTTCAACAATAGCCATCAAATGAAGACATGAGGAATGGCGACTGGAATGGCACTTGACTGCAAAGGGGGTCAGAATTGGGTTTCTCACCTCATGAACAGAAATGGTCTATCTAGCCGAGCCAGAACGCCTGTAGGACTGCCAGACGATTGGGAGAAGAAACTTGACAGTTATTCTTAATTGACAATTTTTCTGTCTATTGGACAATTCATAATCCATACGCTTTTTCAACCTGTGGACTTACTTATTTTAACTGTATCGATGAACAGTCACCATCTATGATTTTTTCAAGTAAACAGTAGACTTGAATTCAACGAATCATTTGGGTATGTCGTCTTTTTGTGCACTGAATCATACTTTAACGAATGTGTTTTCATGTTCAGATAGGCCGCCCCATTTAAGCAAGCCGCACCTATACGCAGGTTAAGCCGCGGCCTATCGTTGGGGAAATATGGTATACAATAAAGGACATGATAAATTCCTGACTGATAAAACCAGGGCTGTGTTCCAATATCCATATTTTCTGTACTTACTGTGCTTAGTTTGAGTACCTAGAGCGTTCCCATTACAACTGTGGTGAAAATAAGTGTACTGAAAGGACCCAGATGGTGCCCTCATAACGGTCAAATCTTGGAGTGTGGAACACTGTACACTTTTCGCCCTGAACGGCCGACATTTTTGCTACATAGCGGAAGAGGCGGACCCAACTCGGCTCGAAAAAGAAAAGAAAAGAAAAATGGCTACCGGAACGGACTTTCCACACAGCCTGCATTAGCGGAGTCATTTTGCAAGCTAGAAATCTGTGAATGGTTAAAAATCTGTTTGCTGTTCAAAATTGGGGATGATTTTTGGCGGGATGACGAGCCGCGGCGGCAACCGTGATCGTAATTTCCGGTAAGTGCACCATGGAGTAGGCGATTTGGAACAACACTTACCTACTGAAATCTGTTCACTTAGTAAGTGCGGACTGTGTACTAATGAAAGTATGGATATTGGAACGCAGCCCAGGTATCATATGCATGTTTATAAAGATCAGATACTCTGCCTGGAAACAGCTGATGAAGAATTACAATTGTGTACAGATAGTCAGTGTTAAATCATGTCTGTTTTGTAAAATAAAGGTGCCATGAAAGTGCTGAAACGCAACACTATAGCTTTGTTAGCAAACATATCCAACATGATGCACATCATGAAATGTACAAATCTTCACAAATCATATGATTTTTTTTTTTTTTTGGTCACATCGCCAACTCCTACTGTTGTTGTGTGGAGTATTTAAAACAAAAATCGTGACAACTCGTGCAGAAAAGGGAAACTTTTCAGTTAAAATAACAGGAAGCATTAAATGGCAAACACTTCTCATAGGTTAAGACTAAAGGCACTTTCGCACCGAGCAGTTCTAGGGACATTTTGAGAAGCTCTAGCCCCTGAGAACTACACACCTTCAAGTGCCTTATCTCTGTTCACATTTGCACCGCCAGGAGGAACGCAGGAGTGTCGAGAGCCACATCCAATAGGCTCAGTCCGGACTGTCTGTCCACATCCGCGTTTGTTTTCTTCATTTTAACCTTAAGAGCTGTTGTTTACACACCTAATCGCAAAGAAGTACGCGCGCCGCGGGTTTCACTTTGTTCGGCTGTTCAATATGACGATACGAAGAGTTTTTATATTGACGAGCTGGTGGTCTGAAAACCCACTGGCGACGATTGTTTTTTTTGGTTTTTTTTTAATGATTTTAGTGATTCGCCCACGCGTCACACATCCCCTTTCACGCCGTCTCTCGTGCGAGTTGTGCTGTTTTTTTTTTTTTGTTTAAGTGTTCAACAAGAAGATACAAAGTTTTCATACAGACGATCTGAAAATGAGAAAATCCACTGATTTTCGATCATGATTTCCACCAATCACGTTTCCTCCTCTCGCGCTGCGCTTCGTCTTCGTCTACGTTTGGATTTGTTGGAATAAAGCAGAGAGGCGGCACACATGCATTTGTCTCAAGCTCTGACAGTCTTTTTTAGTGTCAGTTCAGTTTGCACTCCACTCCACCTCAGGCTTCAACCCCTCTCACCTGTTACCCCCCCGCATGTCGTGGAGTTTTATATTAAAAAAGTGCACTTATCTAAGTTTTTCCCTCTGTTTTATCCTGCTAGTGTAATGTACACAGACTGATTAAAAATAACGACTGCACGACTCGTGAACTCTCACTGCACTCACGTCTTACGTCACCAAACACGTACATCTCTCACTGTTCTTTCCGTGCTGGGAAAGGACCTGCCCTGAAATAGGAGCTTAAAAAAAAAAGTCCCTAAAAACGGCATTATAAGAACTACAATCATACCCAAGTCCCACGGTACGAACACACAAAAAAGGAGCTGCATTCTCCAACAGTTATGAGAACTACAGAAAGTACCCTGCGGTGAAAGACACATATCTACCTGTCCCGAGACGGACCAGCAATATAACACAACTTACTCCTACATTAGAGCAAGAACCTCAATTCTCGTCACTCACTGCTGGAGCTCAGGACAGTTTGGGGATTTCCTTGCTTAGACAGCCATTAAACTCGGGAAATCCCTCGTGAATTACATCAGTGTTTGCATTAATCGAGCCCATCTTGCCAGCGTTAGATTATTAGGGGCTTTCAAACCGAAGGAGCTTTTTTCATAGTTCTTAGAACTGCTGGAGGAAGACCCCTTGTTTGTGTGTGTTCGCACTGCGGGGATGGTATAAGACCATAGCTGTTAGAATGCCGTTTTCAGGAACTATTTTGTTTTTAAAGCTAGTATGTTCTGGGGTAGGTACTGTGCCGGAACGATCGGAACCATGAGTGGCATGAGCGCCCGGTGACTGGTCAAACACGTGAGCCAACTTGTGCACAGACAACCAACATATTTAAGAATCAGGGTAAAACGTTAGCCGTGTAAAAAAAAAAAAAACCCTGAACCAAGAGTGAAGTCCAGACTTCACTGCGCCGACATATTTCGGAGGAAACACAACGTGATTTTGAAGCGGCCAAGTCGGGGTGTCCAATCATATCCACAAAGGGCCGGTGTGGGTGCAAGTTTTCATTCCAGTCACGCAGGAGATTGGATTCCACCTGTTTAATCAGTTGCGCTCGGCTTTCAGTAGACTTGGAAACGGCTTCTGCTTGGTTGGAATAAAAACCTGCACCCACAGCGCCTGTTCCCGAATAAGATTGGACACCTCTGGTCTAAAGAAAATCTAAAAATCTTAAACTAAATGCTCTTGTCCATATGTCTCCGTGGGTTTTTGAAGCCATCAGAAAACCTCTTAGAACTGAATAATCCATGCTAGGTAAGCGTACTTTAAGCTATCTCCGACTATTTTCCAGCAATTTCACTCTTTGTAACCCGACACAACACATTCGACTGCTCAGTGGACAGATTCCATGCAAACATGTGACCGAGACACGACAATGGACACATTTAAATCCTAACGTTGCTGGTCTGCGGTGTTCACAGCGACGTGAGAACACTGGTATACAAGATGCGTTTTCATATTTAATCAAACAACGGACGTCGCTGTAGCAACCAGCAGCTGTCTTACATCAGGTCAGAGTTCCTACTGACAGTGCGAATGCAAAGAGTAAATAAATAAATAAAATAAACAAAGAAATAAATAAATCCCTCCCAGGGCATAATTCCTCTCAAGCAGTACCTAAAACTTCACTTTGAAAGCACCTACGATTCACAGCTTAAAATGCCTAGAAGTTACATTTTCAGACTTTTTCATGGATGAATCCTGTAACTATTTCTGGTAGATGTGCACCTGAAAAGCATACACCAGGCTCTGTGTAAGAGGCTCGGTATTCTCCATTACCCTTCGCTCGCACTAGCAAGCCGTAACGCATCGTGTCTCTTGTGAACATGTATATTCCCGAGTCTTGTGAACGCATCTGAAAATCCCCAAACATGTGCTGGACTCGTTTCCTTCACCAGTGGGATTAGTATAGGTGGGTGCGAAAGTAAGGTTCCCTCGTGGCTAGCTTTGCGCTACTAGTGCTGTCAGAAGATTTTGTGCTGTGTTCCAATATCTGTACTTAGTATGCTTAATTTGAGTCCGTTACGATTGCGGTGAAAATAAGCGTACTGAAAGGACCCGGATGGTGCCCTCACAACGGTCAAGTCTTGGAGTGTGGAACAACGTACACTTTTCGCACTCAACGGCCACCATCTTAGCTACGTAGCAGAAGAGGCCGTCCCAACTCAGCTTAAAAAATAAAAGAAAAATGGCTGCCGGAACGGATTATCCACACAGCCTGCGTTAGCGGAGTCATTTTGCAAGCTAGAAATCTGTGAAGGGTTAAAAATCTGTTCGCTGTTCAAAATCGGGGATGATTTCTGGCGGGATGACGAGCCGTGGTGGCAGTCGTGATCGTAATTTCCGGTAACTGCACCATGGAGTAGGCGATTTGGAACACCACTTACCAACTGAAATCTGTTCACTTAGTAAGTGTGGACAGTGTACTACTTGTAAGTGTACTCATGAAAATATGGATATTTGAACACAGCATTGGTCTTAACTCTAGTAGTGGAGACGCAAAATGGCTACATCAAGAGCTGAACTGTGTCTTACGTGTTGCAAATTTTTCAAAAGGGGCAGGTGAACAGAAAGTTTAAAAGGATGCCTAGTGAAGTTATATAAGATGCACCCTTGAAAGTACCACTACGACAACATGGAAAGATGCACAGCTATTTTATCTTTCTGAGAGTGCAGGGGGGAAGAAAAAAATAAAACAAAAACAAAGTGTACTTCTTGCAGATCCATAACTAGAGGCAAATTTAACAAACCCTCAATTCTGGCTTTAGGTTTAAGTCTAAAGTGTGGACAATTGAACAATGACATGGACAGAAAGATGTAAAACGCTCTGTACGTAAAGCACCTCGGCATCCTGGATTTGAAGCGAGTATGTGGAGTGGAGCGGTACCTCGGAGGAGGACAGGAAAGGATGGCCCTCTCCACTGATGGGCAAAAAGTTGTCGCTTCCTCCGGGAAACTGAAAGAGAACCCAAAGTAAAAATTATGCAAACTGAGAAAGATATTAAATTTAATTTTTTGTCTCAATGGCAAAAAAAACCAACAACCGTGGCCATTACAAAATGGCTGATTAAAAAAAACAAACAAACCTATAAATCATCATTGTAACTGCACCAACAATAACTTGATATAAACCTAGTCATTTCCCATTTTCCATGAGGTTCTCCATGACTTCACGTCTACCCGGATTAGATACGTCAGTGTTTTTCACAGACCTCCTCTAAAAAAATAAAAATACTATAATCCCACTGGTGATTTTAACTTTTTTCTCCGAACTCACTGCTTGTCGCATATTGATTATCTCGCTGTACACACCAGTGACTTTCAATGCAAACATCACATCATCTCAAGATAGAAATAAATTAATTTAAAAAAGTCTTATTTGCTGTATTGATTCTTAGAGTTCTCATATCAGTGCCCCTCCCTCAGCTATTACACTTCCTGTGTCGTGAAACAAAACAAAAGAAACAGATGCTCCTCGTATACTTTATCATTTTCGTTCTACATTATTATTGTGATTACGTTTTTCTATTGCATCATGAAAATGTTCATGTAAATCTGGAGCTCCCAGATCTTCCGAATTAAGCTCCAGCTTCTCATCATCATTCTCTACTCCTGTGCCTCTCTGACAGCATGAACACCACGCTGTTAACGAAGTGTGACCCTATGGCTTCATGATGCAAACTCCTGGGTTCGGACGAAATGTAACCTATGAGAAAGTCATTCCTTGTATGATCATTTTATCGTTGCCCAGGACATTGAAGTCAGTTTTATCACAGAGGAGATGAGTAAAAAAAAATTATGATTAGATGCTCCACTGATAAAACTAATCCAAATCGGAAGAGGGCTAATGTCCCACTGTGACGTCAGGGCAGGACACGACCGCTATCAAAAACAAGATAACGGTTGCAGTATAAATATATGCATCAGGTTTCTTTTAAGTAAACTAAATCGAGATCAAGCAAAGGTTAGAACTCATTATTAAAATCTACAGATGACACTTTACACCTTCCACGCAATCTCGAAACCCAAGAAGGTTTTTTTTTTTTTTGGTTGTTTTGTTTTTTTTAAATAAAGCAGCAGTTCTCAAAATGGGGTCTGTGCAATGCAGTCACAGGGTCCATGACTTTTTTTTTTAAACTGTATTTGTTACAGTGGTGGAAATCAACATCACATTAACGACAAACACCAAAGCCGGGGGGGGGGGGGGGTTTGCCCTCAAACACCAAAGTCGACCCAGACCTACTGTGTGGCCAATCAATGCAAATTTGGGGATTTGAAAGCTCCGTGGCTTTAAAAAATTATCCATCATCATTTATTTATGTACTTACTTTACTTACATATATTTATTTTTACTGTGGATGCACGTGGAAGTTATTAAACAGCTAAAGGGGTCCCTGGTGGATAAAAGAGCTGCAGAGCCCCTGTTTTAAAGGATTACATACAGCACTGATCACCTTTTGGACTGGATCAAATCCGTTAAAGGCCTGTGCGTCCAGGAACTCGGTGTCCCCTGGCTGTCCGGTCCCGTCCGTAAGATCCGAGTAAAAATTCAGATCCATTTTATGCCTTGTGCGCATGCGCCAGAGGGGCAAAAATAAAAAAAATAATAATAATTTTCCAGTCTGAAGCGCAGTGTGACGCCGACCGACGCAAAGGGCAGAAATCCTCCGGGTCAGCTCGTGCTCTGTGAGGCCTTGGATGAGTCCTGTGACCCCAGCTTTACCCCAGGGCCAAAAATAACCCGGGTTAAACCCGCTCCACCTCTGTCTCACACTCGGCGCGCGCCGTCCCGCATGACTGACGCATACTGCGGTGCACAGCACACAGCCCTTACACCCTGGGAGAGCTCTCGGCGTTTATGGGTTCACGCAAAACAAATTTTAAAACGACCAGGAAACCACAAACACAATGTTTAAAAGATCCCCGCGGGGTCCTGCGGGCGGCGTGTTGGCTAGCACGGTTAGCTCAGTGCTAACGTAGACTCCATTTGAATGACAGCCACATGGGGCGAAAACACGGCTCAGACCCCGGTTAAACGGCAAAATCCCACATTTCACCCCCCGCCCGATGTCCAACACACCCACACGTCTATCCCTGACAGCTTAAAACAAACTGAGACGAGTTCAAAATCCAAATAAAATCCGCAAACTGGACGACACCGCGGGTCACATCACAAACGGCTTGGCCCCCTCTCTCCCTCCCTCTGCGCTACGTGCGCCACAGGATCCTCAATCGAGCCCGACATCCAGGATGGAGGCGAAACAAAAAAGGGAGGGGGGTACTGGTCTTAGTAATATTACACGCGCGTTGAATAAACCTGTCAACTCAATAACCTTGATAGCAAATCATTTATCATACGTTTGACACTCGATCATAAATATGACATGAAGTAAACATTTAGGTAAATTTAAAAAAAAACCCAAAAAAACGCGTTTGCATAAATTAACACCCCCCCCCGCAGCTACCGAGCAGTGGAACAGTCCGATCGCAGAACCGGTACAGCGTTTAAACCCAGGGCAGACTCAGGGAGTCGACTCCGACTCGGAGTGTCGGCAATCTATTGACTCTTGATTCCAAAAATCCAGCAACATCCAGTGAGTGCAGCATGAAGTACACACATCCCCAGCTTTGTACTAATTATCAAAGGATCTTGACACTAAAAATCTAGGCCATGCGCTGCATAACTACCTCAACATGAACACGTTTACTAATGAGCAAGCCATGTTTGTCTGTGATCTATTTTTTCATTATTATTTTTAAATCTGGGAAGTTAATTTAGCACTCATGCAGCCCCAGGGAGGCACAAGCCAGGATAAACGCAGAGGGTTGAGGCAGGAAGGGCATCTGACGTAAAACTATGCCAGAAAAATATGCCAATCATTTCTGTGACTCCCATACCGGATCGGTCGAGGCCTGGGTTAACAACAACCGCCACTGGTGCTGTTGACCTACAGAGTGCTGGTGGAAATTGGGCTACTGTTGGTCGAAGAAGAAGAGGAGGAATGTGTGTATGTAGGCGGAGGGAGAAGAGGAAAGGCAAAAGTGTAGGACTGAGAGTAGGGACTTTGAATGTTGGGACCATGACAGGAAAAGCTAGAGAGTTGGTTGACATGATGCAAAGGAGGAAGGTGGATATACTGTGTGTGCAGGAGACCAGACACTGTACACTGTACTCCTTCTTTGTTGTCATATAGGCAACTGGATGCCTTAATTTCCTCCTGGGGATTAAAAAAAAAGTATCGATCTATCTATCCTGCACATTCTGATCTTACACGCCATTAGATTAGATTACAAGAAAGACTCTAATTTAGTCCCAACTGTGCATCACAAGTACTTTTCATCTTGGCTCATTCCACTATATGCACACTTATATACCGTATCCTAAATCTTTAACTTAACAATGTAGGATGAACCCCTATGAAGATAAATAGGAAACCAATGCCAAATAATACACAGAAGAAAGCTAGATATCTTCTTCTTTTTTTTTTTTTTTAAGATATCTACTAGGAGACCAATAACAGCAACACGAAAATCTCTGACTCTGCATCGTTTGTGTAGAACCGACTCTTTAACTTTAGAGTCGACTCTCAAGTCCCAAAGAGTGGAGTCCGGGAATCGATTCGTTTTGGGCTCACTCACTCTGAGACAGGTGTGGATATGGAGATGTTTTCATTAAGTGGTGCTTTAAAAAGCCCCAAGAAACCCCTCTGTCGTAAGGATCGACCATTTCATAAATCTAAATATATTATTTGAGCAGGTGAAAAGTTTGAATCACAGGAGAAAGCCATGGTCTCAGTCTTCGAGCTCGGATTAAAGTCTGTATTAAGTCTCCACACCCCAGTCTTTCTCTTTAGATTTACAACAAATCACACCAAAGCTCCAGTAAACATGGCCAATACCAAGCCTGATATTTACACCACACCGCAGTGAATCAAATACACTAGAGATCATACCTCGTCAATGGACTAGGCTTTTGGGAACCCCAGAGAAAGAGCTGCAAAGCTTTCCAATCGAGCACAAAGATGTTTTTCAGCATCAACACAAGTGTGAGCCGTGAGTGAGGGTCACAGAGGGTTAGTTAAGCAGCTCGCTTCATCTTAAGTGACTAAAAGTAACTTGAATTTATTTAGCTTCCCCAGCAGTGTGTATCTGAAGTGAGACTGGTGATCAAGCGAGTAAAATGTTCCTAAATAATAATAATAATAATAATAATAATTAAAGGAAAGTAGTTTTCTGTAACTTAAGCAGGTGATAGCTAGCTCGCTAGCCAAAGAGCCATTCGTGTGTGACTAGCTGCTAGGAAGCTAGCTAAGGAAAAAGGAAGTAAGTTGATGGGGAGCGCTCGAGCTTCTTGGTGGCTTGTTTTTGTTTTCAACTCATTGTTTAATGGACGTTCGAGGAGCAAAGTGTGAATTAACATGTCAGGAGTGGACAAGGGACCAGACAGATGAGCTATTGACATTGAGTAACTCTCGACTTCTCTTCTTACCTCCATACTCGCCCTGAAAACGACACGGTTTCTGCCTCACAACTCCGACCAAAGCGACTCTCACAGCTTTAAAACAACACACACACACACACACACACAGACCCAGAACATGGCAATCGACTTCCGGGTTAAAAGCGGACGTGACGTAAGCCACCGTGTTATCTTTATGGAGCGCCTACGACAAGTGGGAACTCGGAATTTTCCATTTCGGGACCTTTTAATCCGTGTAACAGAGGGATGAAGTGTAACAGAGGGATGAAGTGTAACAGAGGGATGAAGTGTAACAGAGGGATGAAGTGTAACAGAATGATGAAGTGTAACAGAGTGATGAAGTTTAACAGAGTGATGAAGTGTAACAGAGTGGTGATGAAGTGTAACAGAGTGATGAAGTGTAACAGAGTGGTGATGAAGTGTAACAGAGTGGTGATGAAGTGTAACAG
>JAQMCW010000013.1:5439000-5453229 GCA_030068335.1 Chrysichthys cranchii
TTCAAGTTATTTCAGTGACCATTGTGGGTTTTTCTATCTTTAACGGAAGGGTACCAACAATTTTGTCCACGTCTGTAACAGTTGAAATAAGAGAAGAAAAAAAACAACCACGAGCCCCGCCACCATATCCCTCCGCCACCGTCCACCTACGCCAGCGACTACATATCTACCTCAAAGGTAACGTGCATTAAAACCTGTTCATTTAATTTAGTTATATTTTTCTAGAATTAGGGTTATTTTAATTTGATTCCACGTTTTATTGCCAAACAAACAAACCCATAATACACTTAAAAAAACAAAACACTGTTTTGAGAGCTGAAACGTAGTATTATTAATTTCAATGAGAGAAATAGATTCGGGTTGCGAACAGAGTCTCATGAACTTAATTCGTTCCGAGACGAGGGTTCACTGTATTGTAACAATTATCGCTTATATTGTCCACTCCTGTGCACTCTCTGGCTACTTTATTATGAACATGTACACCTGCCCATTCACAGTCACACAAAAAGCCAGTTCTAAAATCATGATGAACGAAATCTCTTGACCTGCATCATCACAATGGGAGGGAAATACGATCCAAGTAACTTTGACTTTGGCATGATTTTTGGTCCCAACAAGCTGGTAGGAGTATTTCAGGATCGTCAGATCTCCTGGGATTTTCACCAGGCAACATTTTTCCAGTCTTCATTTCACACACCTGCCTCACAGTTTGGCATGCTGTGCTTTCAGAGTTCCGTTTCAGCTCATGGTTATAAAGAGTGGTTGAGTTACCAAATCAGTCTCGTCATTTACCTTTCTGACCTCTCTTATCAGAAAGGAGTTTCAACCAACAGAACTACTGCTCACTGGATCGTTTCTGCTTTTCACACCATTCTGCACAACCTTTAAGGTGTATGCACACAGGAAGTGACTTGTTCTCCACCCATGGCTTTGTAAAAGCCACTTGGTTGCTAGTGGACATTTCAGGCTCTGGCTGCCTGGATCCTTCGCTGTCATTAGTAGAATCTTTTCGATTGCACCTACTCAAACTTGAGTAGAGTTTAACTCTTCATGCTTTTGCCCATCATTGCTACAAGCCAGCAAATTTCATTGACCTCCCATGCTCTCCGGTCACCACATCACCGCTAGTCTGCCATGAGTGAAAAGCCCAGGAGACCAGCGGTTTCTGAAATACCCGAACCAGCTAATACAGTACCAACAACCATGCCGTTGTCAGACACTGAACAAGTTTTCCCTATTCTGATGTTTGTAATAAATATTAACCAAACGCTCATGTACATCGTATGATTTTTATATTGAAATCACACTGCTGCCACATCATTGCCTGATGATTAGATAACTGCACGAATGTAGAAATATGTGGGTGGACACACCCCATACCATACCCTTGACGTTTGAGCATTTTCAGGGTTTCCCTGGCAGGAGACTCGAGAGGAAGAGAGAGACCGCCCAATTTTGTAACAGGAAAAAAACCCTCCATCACATAGTCTGTAGCGGGAACTCCCAGGGCTCTGACACACACACACACACACACACACACACACACACTTCAGGCAGTGAGTCCAGACAGATGCTGCCAGTCCGAAAATCCATTACATAAAAATGTCCATAATAATATTACACGACAGAATTAAAACAGCATCTCGAAATGTTGCGTGCACCATTTTACTCACTTGGCCATCAGTTTCTGAACATTATCTGCAAATAACTCTGGGTTCTCCTTTTCCTCCTGGGAGGGTGAGTAGACAGGCAGAAACTGCACCGAAAGAAAAACAGTTAACACTCATTTTACTGCCTTTGGGTCAATCGAGATGATCGTTTTAAAGACAGGACATTCGCAGAAGCTCGTACCTCCACTGTAATGTTGCTGTAGAACTGGGCCGCAGTGTACCACAGACAATCGAGCCTGCGACAAAAACACCACCTCAGACACATCTTTAACATCAACATGCTTTCAGAATCGTGTATTTACTCTCGGTTCAGCAAGACTCAGGTTATGGGGACACTAATCAGAATTCATGATTATAGCAGTACTGTATATTATTCTTTATACCACAGCTCTGATTCCTCAGAAACTCGAACAGGTTTATATATTAAAATGATCAT
The DNA here is from genome assembly GCA_030068335.1 of Chrysichthys cranchii. Classification (NCBI taxonomy): domain Eukaryota; kingdom Metazoa; phylum Chordata; class Actinopteri; order Siluriformes; family Claroteidae; genus Chrysichthys; species Chrysichthys cranchii. Next base: position 5,441,107 of record JAQMCW010000013.1, read on the forward strand.
TCCAATACGCCACGGTTTCAGTAGCAAAAAGTTACAAAAGGGACTTGTACTAAGGACACTACATAAAATAAAGTTTCGAGCGGAGATGCATATTTAGTGCATTTGGAAAGAGTATCAGGACTTCGTTCCAGTCAGAAGTAAAGCTTTAAACACAGGAAAATCCTCGGAACAGGGGACTTTGTGCTTTGGTTTCCATGGTCACAAGACAAGCAGTGGTTTTTTTTTGTTTTTTTTTTTTTAATTTATTAACTGTAAGAAAAATAATGAAAGTGAGGCTGGGGAGAGAAAGTCTGTTTCTAACTGCTATAAGTAAAAGTAAAATCAGAAACCAACATTTTCAGCAGACATGACATGATCAGAAGTTTATTATGGATATCGGTCTCGAACATCACAAAGTAGAGAGATGTCACACCCACCCACATATATGTGTGGGTGTATATTTTTTTTATATATTTCATTCAAGTTGCTTACCATGATGCTCCTTTCCAAGTCCAGCGCACAGTGTCCTGCAAGAGAGACGATTTGGGAATTAAACTTAAATTTCAATTACCTTAGACTGATGTTTAAATGATCCTTCTGGTAAAAAAAAAAAAAAAGGGATGGATAACTCAGAAGTTATATAATATTCTTTTGCACAGTTTAATACCACTTTAGCAGGGCTGTTTTGATTGTTCATCCCTTGCTTATTGATTAATGCATAGATTTCTCATTCTTGTCTTCATTCTACCACTGATAAAATGCCACCTTTATAAAAAGAACCGCTTGACTAAATAATCATTTTCTCATCACCTTTAACAAATGTGATTGCAAAAAAAAAAAAAAACCCAAACAAACAAAAAAAACCTTACTGACCACTATTTAACAGATGTCATGTTTCTACTGTACATGGATGTTGCATGTCCGGCTTGGAAATCAACGTGACCGCCTAATTATATCTGCCATGTTACAGTAGTGTTGTATTTCTTGCTTACTATTTTATTAGGGTAGTGAAGCAACACTGGCTGAACTGGAACCCCTGCCAAGAAAGCACCTGCGAGACAGACAGCAGGTATTAAACAAGAATCCAATGTTTCACCTCCTGCTCAATATTATTTTCCATTCTCATGTCCTTTACCTCAGATTATTTTAGATCATTGCCACTTACCAGGCTTGAATTTGATAAGGACGCGGCCATTTGTGGTGGTTCCTTCAGGGAACATTAGCATCTGCAGAAACAGAGACAGTGTGTGAACAGGTGGTCACATTCACACACTTGTGCTTCATTCTAGAGCACCTGCTGCCAATCATGGGCTCTCAAATGACTGGTGACCTCAATCATACCTGAGGCCAGTAACCTTTGGAAGTGAGTCTTTCTTTGATTTCAGATACGCACTTCCTTCTCGACTCAGGATCCTTCCGGCTAACCAACAGAGACTGGTTAAACTCCAAAAGTGCTGAGAGAGAAAGGAGGAAGAAATAAAAATTCTTTGCCATCCTACAGTACACCAATATCATCATCATCATCATCATCATCATCATCATCTCAACTCTCCCAGTGTTTGATGCGTCCCTCACCTCCGATAACTGGCAGGTTTGCGTTCTCAGAGCGTGACACCACTGTTGGAAGTCCTGTTAGGCTGAGTACCAGCATGTCCAGAAAGCTACTGTGGGGCGCCACAACCAACACCGGTGCCTCTTTCTGTGTAGCCTGCTGACCTTTGACCTTTATCCAGAGGAAACCCATGGAGAAGAACACGGATCGACTCAGGAAGCACATGATGGGTTGAAAAACCCATTGTCTCCAGCCTTGGACTGGTTTTGCTCTTTCCTCTTGTGACAGACCGGCTAGTCGGAGCCGTGCAATGGGCCACATGAGCAGGAAGAAGAGGATAGCAAGGGAGATGCGAATGGGGAATAGGACGGACCCCAGTATGATGCTCTGTGAGGAGAAAGGATAGGTTATACAAGGGGAGGAGGGGAAAAAAAAAAAAAAAAAAAACTTTATAATTTTTTTTTTTGCAGGTTAATGCACATCAAGAGTTTCACTTCTTTAGACAGCCATGCCCATGTTGTATAGGTGCTTGGACACTGCACAGTTTCTACAAAACACTACAGCCTATGAGGGAGACAAACAAACATTTTAGGACGGTGCAATCCTGTGGACAGAAATATTTGAATTTTATATGTAATATGATTTGGGAACCTTGGTGGTGGTGGGATCAGACTATTTGCAAACCTGAAGTTAAGCTTAGAAAGATCAGCTTTGCTGAACTGAGTGTTTACCACCTAGAAATGTTCTGACAAACACGTCTTGTTTGGGACACAGGCATGATGAACATCTCACAAGTTTTCTTGGCTCAAAGCCCAGAGATACGTGCTACAGCATTAAAACGACCCCATATACACAATACCCAAGGGTGAAATATTACTCAACGTAACGAGTAATTTTGACACTGCTCCTATTTGTTACGCAAATAAGCAGCTTCCCATGTAGCATAAAGAACACTACTTCACAAGCTATGCGCTCGACGAACGCACACTTTCTGCAATATTCACCATAAACAATTCTACAAATACACCAAAACACGACCGACTTTTTTTTGTGGAAAACGTTATCATTAGAGAGTCTTTAAAAAAACCCAACAACAAAACATACAAGCAAAGAAAAAAAACAAACAAACAACATGTTCGTGGAATAACCATAACGACGCGCTAAAGACTTGAGAGAACCATGGCGCTTACGACCCTGCGCAAATCGTGCGCAAGAGTGGCGCCCAAAACGCTCTGAAGCAAAGAACACGCGCGAGCTCAGCTCGAATTGGGGGAGAGGAAAAAAAGGGCACACGCACCCCATAGCGACGGGTTTTAACGGCTTCAACCGCCTGGATACAAACTTCTCATGATTAAAGTCAGAAAACAAATACATTATATAGGACACCCTACCCCAAGTTTTTGCCCCGTGGTCAGTCTCACTTCGTGGACAAACGCGTGAATGGGTCGTGTGTAGGTCGGGGGGGGTCCTCCACACCTCTCCATGGCCACTCAATGGGGCAGAAATAACAACAAGTCCCAGGAAAAGCTATTTAAAGTCCTTGAGGATCAGCTGAGCAGGTCGGTCACCCCTGGGTAACAAAGACGTCTCTTTAAAGGAGGGGATGATCCAAATGGTGTTCTGAGAGTGGGCCTGAGTTTAAAAGAAACGCGCATACAAAAAGAGTTAGACTTAAACCGTTGTTGTTGTTGTTGTTGTTGTTGTTGGTGTTGGTGTTTGCGCGTGCTGGTGGCCTCAGGAGCTGTTTCTGCTCCTCCGTTCACATGGCTGAAGAAGGGATGTAAAGTGAAAGGAAAGAAGGAAGGATGGGGTTTTTAAAGCCCTCCGTGCTACCTGAAGCCACCCCCACTGAGTTCACTTAACTAACTAACTTACAAACTAACAAACAAACACTACGACACAATCTCCACATCTTTTCCAGTCCGACTCGTTTTCCCGTTCAGACCTGTCTCTGTTTCTGACTAACACAAACCGGATTTTAATAGTAGCGGTTTCACAATACTGTACTATATCAATACAGTACTAATCTCTGAGGCAAGGCTTTAAATAAAAAAAATAAAATAAATATAATATCATTTTTTTGGTTTTGGAAATACAAAACATTTTCACACATTTGATGGAGGGTTTTCGTCTTCGCTGAAAAGTCTTCCCTCTTCAGGGTTTTTTTTAAAACATTTTTTAAATTATTATTTTAACCTTTTTTTTGCATTACAATCTTTTTGTGGTGGTTGAGAGGCCCATTTCCGGACTGGCTCCTGTACAAGAAAGGTCATTAACTTTCTTACTTCCCGTCTTCACAACATGTGTCCTCCTTAAACAAAACAAAACCAGACCAAAACAGGACATTCTTTGCAAACTTGTCATCTCACGTCGCCTTACGCTCCAAATCTCCTTGAACAGTTTAGAAGTTTTCAAGAAGTTGTTTTCTTTTTGTTTGTTTGTTGGTTTGTTTGTTGAGCACCCCACAGCAGGGAAGTCCTGGGTTCGATCCCCATGTTCGACCTGGGTGTCTTTCTATGTGGAGTTTGCATGTTCTCCCCGTGTCTGCGGGTTTCCTGCGGGTACTTCGGTTTCCTCCCACAGTCCAAAGACATGCACAGAGGGGATTAGGCTAATTGGCGACTCTAAATTGCCCGTAGGTGTGAATGTGAGTGTGAATGGTTGTCTGTCTCTGTGTGTCGCCCTGCGGTGGATTGGTGAACTGCCCAGAGTGTTCCCCGCCTCTCGCCTGAAGTTGGCTGGGATTGGCTCCAGCTTCCCCCCCGCGACCATGACCAAGATTAAGTGTCAGAAGTTGAGTGAGTGAGTGCAGGTTTGTTTGTTGAAAAGAAAAACTGGGGACGTTCAATGTCATGTCTTTTACATATGTTCAAGTTTAGGATTTGGTAGTCATGTATGTCACTTTGCAACCGAGATTCCTCTGGGTTCTCCGGTTTCTTTCCACCTTCCAAAAATACATCAGTAGGTAAATTTGGATTCAGGGTTTCCTCTGGGCATGCCGGTTTCCTTCCACCTGCCAAAAATCACTAGATCAACTGGATTCAGGATTCAAAGATTCAGAGGTTTGCTTGTCATGTACATATTAACATTGGATGCAGTGAATATCATAACCTTCTCAGTCCTCAAGGAAATATCAGGAGTATCAAAAAGTAAAGGGAATTATTGAATCATACGATAACCGTAAGGAAGAGAAGCTAGAGAAAAGCAACATGCTCATACGTTGCCTGTTGGATAGTTTGAGCGCACAGCGCAGCACTCGGGATTTAGTCGAGTGGCAGCCATGAGGGCAGAAACATGGACGCTCTGTTTTAAATTTTTAAAGGTATATGTTGGTTTCCAAGTAAAAGATGCATAAAGGTATCGAAGATGTTTTAATTTGAAAGGAAAATTAGTTTGGTTCTTTGTTTTTTGAGAGTGTACACAATAAAAACACTTTCATTTCTTTTTGTGTGTGTGTGTGTGTGTGAGATATGTGTGGGTGACAGGAAATATTTTCGTCTTGTTTCCGACGGGGCTGAAATTGAAGAGTGTTGAAATTAAAACCAGTCACATGAAGACTGTAGTCAAAAGGACTTCAGAGCTTTATACGGTTGTAGCTCAGCAGGTAGATCTGTAGGTTTAGAGAGGAGGAGCGTTCAAATACCAGGCCTGCCACATTTGGGCCCTCGTTTACCCTTGATTTGTACACGGCCTTGTTTACAAGTTAGCTTGGATGAAAGTATTTTAAAAGTTAAAAGATTCCTAATGGAGTTATCCTTCCTTCAGCATTCGGCATGCCGGGCACAGCAGTGACATTTAGATAAAATATCATTTTACCATGGAAAAAACCCCGCTAACGGCCTAACTGAATTAATCAGTCTCGGCAACTCGTTGAGCCACAAGAAGAAAATATGATTTATTTGAATATTAAAAACAACATCCTCCCCGGTATCCAGTGCGTTATTACATTTTGCCCATGCATTATAGCTGAGCAAAAAAGCAAAGCTCTTCAGCTTTTCTAAATGAGTTGTAACTCTGCCATCCTGGAAGCACACACACAATTTTATAGCTGCAGTGATCTGAAATGACCTCATATAATTTTATGTATGGCTCTGTCCAAGCAAAGAGAGCATATTTCATCCTTTCATGCAAATGATCTACTCATAATTACAGATACTTTTACCGTATGGACAGATGGAATCGTACGATCTAGTCTGATAGAGTCAGTCCTAAATTGCCGGGTCATAAAAGCCATCGCCCGGTAGCGCAGGGGCGCTGCGGAACAGGTAGTGCAGGTCAACAAGTCTATGAGGGGTGTGTTTCATCTGTTTACCCATGGCTGTAGTTAAACCCAGAAATGAAACATATGCAAGGAATGCGGTCTTGCGACCTTTCAGAACAGCAACTTTCACCATGACTGTGCGCACCAGTTACAGTCATGTGGAATGTAGCGCAATCACTAATTTGTGAGTTAAGATGCATCAGAATGTATTCTATCAAATGACTGACTAATGAATGTATAGCTAAAGCGTCACAAAGAGACATAGTTCCAAAAGGATCCCCCAAAACAGGTACAAGTGTGGACACGTGACGGATTTACAGCTTTGGTTCGTAATCATGGGTAACTGCTTTAACATGGTCAGGATCACGAGCATGCAAATAACTAATTTGTTTATATAAGGAAGAATAAATAGAGGTAAAGGTCAAATACATTTAACAGACTTAGAAGTAACTGTGATAGTCCCCATGCAAGACGACACATTTGTTGCATCATTCATCTAGCTCCTGGATTCCTTCAGAGAAGAAGTTTTTTGGCTGCCAGGTGAGCACCGCTTTCTTTACTTCATCAGAGGTGAATCTGCGACCGCGTAGTGCCTCCTTCAGTGGACTGAAGATGTGATAACGGCTCGGCACCCGATTCAAGCTGTAAAGAAGACGTGGAAGACGTCGGAACCTGAGCCGTCACACTGTCTCTGCTGCTGTATGAGGACGTGCATTGTCATGGTGCAGCAAGACTGTTTTGCAAAAGCATTCCTCTTCTCTTGCTGCGAATTGCAGGTTTAAGTTCATTTCGCAGCAATACGCAGTAATTTGCACTGTTCACTGTTTGCCCATGAGCTTGGAAATGCACCAGAATAGGAATCGTCATGTCCCAAAAGAACGGGAACATGATTTTCTTGGGGGAGGACTGACTTTTGAATTTCTTGCTGGCTGGAGAAGATGTCTCCACTCCAAAAAATTGCCATTCATTTTTGATTATCCCTCTTATTTAGACTAGGAGAACCCGCAACATCTGTTCGAAAAAAATCGCAAGTGGACGAGATTGACCAAAGTTTTGCGTGAGTGGGTGGACATTAAATGTTTTAAGAGCTTTCAATCTGGCGAGAAGTACCCAACACACAGACAGTACTCTCAAAAGTAGTCTGAAATGCGTTTATTGAATCTCTGCTTGTAAGGACATTGTTATATGGAGCATAAGTGAATGAAACAAACATAAAGGAGATCTAACTCAGAACATGCATAAATTAAGGAAATCACGTTAAACGGACAAAAAGTTTGTGTGTAAATGTGTACAAGGGGTTCCGAAGGCTCACAGGACCAATCCTCCGCCCATCATCTCCAACCTCTGTGGACGTAAAAACGGAAAATTTCAGGGGTGATGACACGAAACGCAATACATTAATACATAATGCAGTATGTCCATGTTTTATTCGGCTTCCAGGCACCTTGTGCGGATTGCTTCATACCTGTGGAGGTTCGATGAAGGCGAGCCAATCAGACGAATGCGTTGGGAGGAGACCCATTGACTGACACTTATAGATGGCCAGCGCTGAGCCGAGCAAGTTGCCGATTAGGTACACCAAACCCTGGAGCCACTGCTGACTTGAACTCTCTAGCAGTTTAAAGGCTGAAACATGGAAGGATAATCGAGTGAGTATTTGCATGGTTTCCCCTGTGTATCCTATTCAGCTCACTGTAGCTCTGAATCGAACAGGACGAACAGTATAAGGATGCAGCTAGTCTCTCCAGTTCTCTCAAAAGCTGAAGTGATGTCAGTTCTAGATGAATGTATCTCTGGAAAAGACCTGCAGTGATTTATTTACTCACCAGCCTGTAGAGTAAATGGCTAGAGGGCAGCAGAATTGCTTGCTAAACAGAACACGTGTCGCAGAAAATGTATTTACTGCCCGTCAAAGTACATATAAAGTACAAACAAATGAATAGTAAAAATCTGTGACGTTAAAAACACTTTGGCTAATATGACGTAATGCTTATGTAGCTAAGACGTGTTTAGGGGTGGCATTAAGTGCAATGAAAAAGCAAACTGAAGCTTTGCTCACTGGCAGACAGGGACATGAGCGCCTGAATGGGCCTCCACGCCATCATACACACCATCATGATGGGGAAGATAGAAATTGTGTTGCCAGACATGTACATGATGAACAGATTCATGGGGATTTGCTTCAGAGGGCCAAGGGCTATATCCCAGCATCTCTACACACACACACACACACACACACACACACAAACAAAAACAGGCATAAAGTTCATGATTTAAAGCCAAATACATTTTAAAAGCAATATATAATACAAAAACATTTACCTGATCAACATCACTTATAAAAAGTATCATGGCTAAATTTGGATGAATTTCGATCTTTCTGCTCTTCTTCTACTTTTTCTTTCGACTGATCCCTTTAGGGGTCGCCACAGCGAATCATCTGCCTCCATCCCCAGCATGTTCCTCTGTCACGCCAACCCTCCATATGTCCTCCTTCACTTGTGCTCCTGACTGGCAGCTCATTCTTTAACACCCTTTGTCGAATATATCCACTGACCCTCCACTGCACATGTCCAAACCTGATCTCAACCTTTCCTCTCTCACTTTAGGCGCTTTCGCACCGCAGGGACTTTTCGTAGTTCTCATAACTGTTGGAGAAAGCAGCCCCTTTTTTGTGTGTTCGCACCACGGGAACTGAGGATGATTGTAGTTCTTATAACGCCGTTTTTAGGGACTTTTTTTTTTAGCTCCTACTTCAGGGCAGGTCCTTTTCCAGCACTGTAAGAACCATGAGAGACGTACGTGTTTGGTGACGTAAGACGTGAGTGCAGTGAGAGTTCATGAGTCGTGAAGTCATTTTTTTTAATCAGTCAGTGTACATTACACTAGTAGGATAAAACAGAGGGAAAAAACTTAGAAAAACGCACTTTTTAAAATAAAACTCCACGACATGCCGGGGGTAACAGGTGAGAGGGGCTGAAGCCTGAGGTGGAGTGGAGTGCAAACTAAACTGACACTAAAAAAAGACTGCAAGAGCTCGAGTCAAATGCATGTGTGCCGCCTCTCTGTTTTATTCCAACAAATCCAAACGTAAACATAAAACTCGTACGAGAGACGGAGTGAAAGGGAATATGTGACATGTTGGTCGATATCAGTAAAATCATTAAAAAAAATGATCATCGCCAATGGGTTTTCTGACTGCCAGGTCGTCTACATGAAAAAATCTTCGTGTCCTTGTATTGTAAACATTCAGAGTCGGGTATAGCCTTAAATCTGGGTGAAACGTTATTCGTGTAAACAACAGCTCTTAACGTTAAAATGAAGAAAATAAACGCGGATGTGGACAGACAGTCCAGACTGAGCTGATTTGCTGTAGCTCTTGCCACTCCAGCCTTCCTCCTGACGGTGCCAACGGAAACAGAGAAAAGCCTCTTGAAGGTGTGTAGTTCTCAGGGGAGCTCCCCAGGGGGTAGATCCTCTCAAAAAGTCCCTAGAACTGCTCGGTGCAAAAGTGCCTTTTGTCTCCAAACCGCTCGACCCGAGATGTCCCTCTGTTATACTCGTTTCTAATCCCGTCCATTCTGGTCACTCCCAGTGAAATTCTTCTTCTGCATCTTCAGCTCGGCCACCTCCAACTTCACCTCCTGTCTTTTTGTTAACACTACCGTCTCCAAACCGTACATCGTAGCAGGTCTTGCTACCATCTTGTAAACATCCCCTTTCACTCCTGCTGCTATCCATCTGCCCCAAATCACCCCTACCACTCGTCTCCACCCACTCCACCCTGCCTGTACTCTCTTCTTCACCTCTCTTGTGCACTGACTGTTGCTTTGGATGGTTGACCCCAGGTATTTAAACTCGTCCCCCTGCACTACCACCACTCCTTGCAGCTTCACCCGTCTCCCTCTTACTCACACACACGTATTCAGTCTGGCTTCTACTGATTTTCATTCCTCTTCTCTCCAGAGCATGCCTCCACCTCGCCAGGTTCTCTTCCACCTGCTCCCTACAGATCACAAGGTCGTCTGCGAATATCATAGTCCATGGAAACTCCTCCAAGAAGGGGCTCACAGCCGATCCCTGATGTAACCCCACCCTCACCTTAAACCCGTCTGTCACTCCTACCGCACACCTCACCACTGTCTCACAGTCCTTATACGTGTCCTGCACCACCCTCACATACCTTCTCTGCCATGCCTGACTTCCTCATGCAGTACCACAGTTCCTCTCTTGGCACTCCATCATGTGCTTTCTCTAGATGCACAAAGACACAGTGCAACTCCTACTGACGTTCTCTGTACATCTTCATCAACACTCAGCATAAAACCATTCCGCTGATGGTCACATCTCTTCTTAACCTAGATTCAACAACTCTTTCCCATACCTTCATGGTATGGCCCGTCAGCTTTATCCCTCTGTTTCCACTTTTCCAGTGCTATACGAATATACGAGTTTTCATGGTTCTAAACCAGTTTTTAGCCATAAAGGTAATGATACACGGGGCAACTTTTTGGGCAATGCTGCCAGGCAGTTCTGCTTGGATACTTTCACATTGGGATTGGGCAACAGAATTTCTATCTGGGCGTTTTTGATCATCTCCAGCAACTTCGTGAGATCAGCTGGTGGCGAATCACATGACCTCCTGCAAGCTTCGGATCAGAAATCTCAAACAATCATGGCGGCGTCTCAGTGTCAGTGTGGCGAAGCCCTTACGCAGGTCAGTTGTCATTTTTTAAATCCGAAAACGGGAAATTTACCCAACAAACAACAGACGTCTAGACTTACAGGTTCAGGTCGAAATTAAGACATCGATTTTTGTTTTTTCAGCCAAGTGTAAACTGTTGTTAGCTAACAACTTTCCCATAGAGATTGAATAGGATTGCTAGCTGCTAGCTAACTAGTGGCAATTTTGAGTCAACTCAGAGGCAAGTTGTTACTTGAGCGAAATAAATGCTGAAGCCAAGGCAACAGCAGCAAATGTTTCAGCATCCATCTTAGCAGTGTTTGTCCCCTTGGCAATAGATTTGCTCTTACCTGAATGGTTGTTGCCTATTGTTTGTTGCCCCGCGTCTCACCTGGTTGCCCATTGCTGGCAACATTGCCCAAAGAGTTGCCCTGTGTATCATCAGCCTAAGTGTCATAAAGACTTCCTGTGCCCTGTACACCTGATCAGCAATCCTGAACTACACCCAGCTGACATCGACTAAACAATTTTAACATGTATACATTTGTTTAACTGGGTTAGTGTGTGTTTTAAATGTTGCTGGGTACACGTACATGTGCCGTACAGCATGGCTAAGTACACTTTACACGTGATTTATTTTTTTTTAATGTAGATACTGTTCTCACAAACAGACTGCATTGATCAATTTCATTATCTCACTCCACACATTGTGCGGTTTTACCTTCTCCACCAGGTTGCGGTCTGCTTCCTGCACGCTGGTGTCGGGTACCGGTTTATCCGAATATCCCACAGGATACATAACTTCTCCATCCTTAAGCTGCCTGTCTCCTCGAGTCCTGCACAGAGGAAGAGATGAGGGATGCATTTATGGACGGCAATCCTTGCTTTATAGTAGATTTAACTAACTGGACTAAAGAAATGTGGAACGCTGTTCATGTTATGTGACACAGGAATCGATAGAAACGACATACTGTGATGACTGTGGCCTGAAATGACAGATTTTTTTTCTTTTTCCTCAAAACCTAGCAACAAGTTGGCTTGGGAGCTAAAACACAGTCAGAATCTGATCGGTTTGGGCACTCAGAGCTCTGGTGCTCAGGTGTTCTGTCAGGTAACTGCTTTTTCCTGGTCACTAAGAAGCAAATTATCTTAGCCAGTCCATCCTCTGGTATGGTTCTGGGAGGTCAGATGAAACTGGAGGCCCTGGAGGAAACCCACATGGACATGGACAAATGCAAAACTCCACACGTGGGGAAAAAAGGCCACCAGAAATCGGAATTTCTATTCAGGAAACCTCAGTGGTCTTCTAGACTCCGAGTTCAGCAAGTGACTTTGTTTACTCCATCAAAAGTACACACGGTAGCACTTCATACCTAAAAATGGTTTATATTGTGTGCACAAATATAAGAATACATGTAAAAGGATTGCATGGACTGGGTTCTGTGATCACTGGTCCATCAACTGAGGAGTCCTTAGTGTTGTCAGTTTCACTAGGCTCACTCACTCATGCATCTTCCATCACGTAATCCTGTTCGGGGTGGGGGGTGGGGGGGGCCTGGAGCCAATCCCAGCTAAATTCGGGCGAGAGGCTGGGTAAAACCCCGAGAGGTAGGGCCAACACACAGAAACAGACAACCATTCACACTT
>JAQMCW010000013.1:5470963-5491817 GCA_030068335.1 Chrysichthys cranchii
ATCTGAGAATATATGTACATAAGGAAATGTGGTCTTTCATAATATTTTAAGTCTTCCTAAGTAAAACAAAAAGAAAATATTTTTTCTAGTTCAAGGTTTGACATTTTATCACACATAAAAGGTTACGGACACTACATTTTTAGTGAGACACTAATGAATATAAATACTGTGTTTTTGCCATGTTTATATTTTACAATACCGGGGGAAATCGGCAAAAACATTTTTTGATGTATTCAAAATAAAAATGCGTGAACAGCCGGGGGCGCGAAACGTGAACTGCGATATAGCGGGTGATTACTGTACCATCATGAGTCTGAAATTAAAACTGAAAACTGCTTTAAAATTTGTCTTAACCAAAGACTTTAGTTTAGTTTGCCAGCCAATTTGGGTGACTCTGACCTGAAGAGTGATGCATCCAGGTAGCAGGAGTTGAGATGGCCCTGGATGCCTTTCTTAAAGCCTTCGTACAACTGCCGAGACTCCTGACCCAACATGGGTGGTGTGTTCTCCTCCACACGCTTACTGCCCCATTCTGCAAATGCTGAAATTCACACATGAACACAAAAGCAAAAATTAGGGAACTGCATCAAAAAGAATGGCTAATTTTCTTTTTTTTGCATACTCAATAAACCCATCCTGGTGTTGCCCCTGTCCCTGTGTGCAAAAGACCTATTGAACTCCTATACAGAAACCTAGAAACCCAAAGCCAGTTAATATTTATTCAGCGTCTCAGAATGTTAGTTAACTTGGGTGGTCAAGACTGTCAACTAGCTGGCCAGCAAATTCAGTCTTATAATAAAAAATGTCTCCATCAAAGCCAATAAAACTTACCAGTGACAGAAAAGCAATAAATGGATAGACACACATTATGGCCAAAAGTTTGTGAACAGCTGACCATCACACCTGTATCAGAAGCTTGTCATAAAATTGTAATAACGTTAGAAGCACACAATTGTATGGTATGTTTTTGTATGCTGTAGCACGACGAGTCTCCTTCACTGGAACGAAGAGGACAAAAACCTATTCCAACATGACAATGAGCCTGTGCACAAAGCAAGCTCTATGAAGACATGGTTTGCCAAGGGGGGGGTGTTCAAGAGCCCTGACCTCAACCCCATTGACCACCTTTACGATGAACTGGAACGATGCCTGGGCTTTTTATCTGACATCAGTTTCGGACCACACTTTTCTGGCTGAATGTGCGATTCCCCACAGCGATGCTCCAAAATCAAGTGGAAAGCATTCCCAGAAATGTGGAGATTATTAGAACAGCAAAGCTGTGGTTAGATCTAAAGTGGGATGTTCAAAAAGCCCACAAACTTCTGACTATGCAGTGCATGTTTTAATATTAGGTAAACCTTTCCTACAAAACACATTCCAGTTAGCATGTTTGGAACATGGCCTACTGCAAACCATCCTCAAATCGCACGCTCACCGATTGAATTGCAGCGCTCCACCTGGTTGATCGGCGCCTCGGGGACAGGAAATCTCGAGTCTCGCCTACAGTTACGCAGTTTGATGAACAGCCCCTTGTTGGGGGGGCAACGGAAATGACGTTCGCCAAGGTAGTTGCCATCCGTGGCAGCGGTCAGCTCCTGGTCCTGAAAAAAACCCCAAAAACAAACGAACAAATTAGATCCTCAACAAAACATTGATTCATCTAGGGGTGTGATGAAATCATGGACTACTGTAATGAAGAATTTATTACAGCATTCACATTATGCAAAGCAGTATAGATGCAATCGTGTCACAAGAAATTGTATATTTTAGTGTCCACTAAATTAAACTATAAAACCGAAGCACTGTTCCTGCATCTTTAAAATGGCATTTAAAAAATATTCCAGCAGCAAGTTAATTTCTAATCAAATAACATATTACACGCTATAATATGGTGATATATTTATCCCTATTTCATGTTGAAGCTATTCTTGTAAAAATGTACTGTTCAAATCAGTTTTACAGCACTCTACAACAAACCTGTTCATGGTTTTATTGTAAAAACGTCTTTCAGTATGATCACACAGTACCACGTTTAAAATATAAAATCCACAAGTAGTACCAGTTCGATGCCAGCCACTTGTTCTGAAATTCCACTGATGTATCCGATCCACCGAATGACTCCAAAAAGTGGTGGGTCATTCACCTCGACCATAGACCCCACCTCTAACCACGTATTCGCCGCCTCTGCTTTTTCTGCGATCAGTGGAGAGGGTGGATTATGAAATCCATTTGAAGTATGCAATTGGTCTGTGGTGGGTGAAAGGGGCGGGGCTTGTGGCTTATTAGGTGGAACAGGAGGTGGTTTGAGGATGGATTTACCAGTCGGGACAGGGGGAGGTTTTAAAGCGACTTTTGACACTGTTGAGGAAGTCGGAGGCTGTAGAGCAGACTTAGCCATGGCTAGCATGGAAGGCTCGATCTGCAGTCTAGGGTTGTGGCTGGAGTTTGTGGGTATTGTAGGCTGTGGAAGGTGTCTGTTATGAGTGGGCGAAGAAGGCTGATGGGGATTTTTGGAGGAAGGAAGTGGAGGGATTTCTGGAGTTGTGCGCTCTAATCTTGTTTCTAAAAAAAAAAAAAAAGGAAAGACAAAAAAAAAAAAAAAACCCACATTATTGCTGTGGAATTTTCAAGCTTTAGAAATGACTCCATGCACTGAAGTTCACCACTTTAGGTTGTTCTGGTTAAACTCGGTATTACCTGCAAGCACTTTGGAGAGAGGCAAAAGGTGGCCGAATTCAGGAGAAGGAATGGAGCACAGCTTGTGGTTTTTATAGTAACCATCCCAGTTTCCTACTGGATTGTCCTAAAGACACACACATACACATAAAGCAACACTTACAACATTAACATCTATAGCGTTTGCTTTTCAACCACAAAACTGTATCTGATTCATCAGAACATGTTGAATTTTCTATGACAGCAGCTCTGACAGTAGAGCTAGATGTATTTTAAATCACAGGTTTTATATCAATGTACTTGTTCTAAAATGTTACCGTTTTTTTTAGTCCATGTCATCTATGATTAATAATAAACTGATTTCAAATGATGGCATTTAGCACAGAAAAATGTCTTATCATTTATGTGTTGAAGCTTCCTGTAAGGAGACTTTTTTTTTTTTTCTTGCAAGGAATTTCCAATTTCGGTGCTTTGTAACGGTCTGTAAGTTTTTCTTCTACAAGAAAGTCTTCAACCGTTTTCAAGCTTTTCAGTCTTTATCTACCACATCAGAAGTGTATACGCGATCACTCCGGTTACAATTGTCAACACTTCCCCTCTACTGCGGGGGAAAAAAAAAAACAACAACCCAGAACGCTTGTTAACTGTTTAAATCTGCTTAACTCTTCTTTTACAAATAGGACTACATTTTCAAAGGAAGGAAATGTGCGGAGCAAGGCCAATTCTTTTGCTTTTGCTATACTATACACTGAAAGCCACTGGGTTTGAGATCAAAAGATTGGACGACAGATCAGAATTTCAGTTTCAAGAGTTTCTTGATATGTACATCTCGATGTGTTGAACACCTCAGAATATGAACGTTTGGTGGCAGACCACCCAACGTTGGGTGGTCAAAAGTATCGGAACAAACTTGGCGTGACTTTCGCTCTATACCAATTAATATTATATAAATGTTCGTTTGCTTGCATCAAGCCGGCATTCTTCTTCTGTGATACTTTTCTCCGGCTTGTACCGCAATATGCATTTCACCTCCTCGTGAGGAGACCGACAAACGCTGCGTCACAACAGAAAAATGCAAAACTTTTGTGATGTCAGGGGGTCGCTCGCTTAATAATTAATTACTGCACGCAAAGGATAAGCAACCATTTATTACATGTTGTTTACTTTATTTGATGTCTGTTCCAGTAATTTTGCTCAGCTTTGTGTCAGCAGTTTTTCTCCCTTTGTAGAGATTCTTGTCAGTTTGGCTTATCTAAAAAATTAGAGATATGATCGAGCTCAGCTTAAAAATGTGGGACTATACCTTTGAATCTATTTGACTAACACACCATGATCTGACAGGTAGAGTATAACTTTCTGTCTAGCGTTTCTAATGCTTACTAAACGTATACAGTCATGGCAAAAAGAAAGTACACCCTCCTTTGATTATGTTTAAATTTATCAGGCCTATATAGCAATTTGTCACCTCAGGTGACAACAACAAAAGAAGAAACATATGGAGTATTTTTTTCCCCTAAGAAGTGAACCAACATTCAGAAACGAGGTGGGGGAAAAATAAGTACACCCTATAATTCAGCAATATGCAAAACCACCCCTTTGGCAACAATAACATTAAGTAGATCTTTTCTATAGGAGTTTATCAGTCTTTCACATTGTCTTGGAGAAATTCTGGCCCACTGTTCTTTGCAATATTGCCTCAGGTCACTGACAATGGAGGGCAGTCATTTATGTACACCTCGCTTAAGATCCCACCACATCTAAGTGGGTTTGAGGTCTGCAATTTGACTTGGCGATTCCAACAGCTAGATTTTGTGTCTTCTTTGTCCTGCTACAAGACTCAATTTCAGCCCAGCTTAAACTGCTGGACAGACGGCCTCAAATTTGTCTCAGGAATATTGTGGTATAAAGTAAAGTCTCAACGACCGCACGTTTCCCAGTTCCTGTGGCTCCAAAACAAGCCCAAATCATCATCCCTCCACCACAACACTTAACACTCGGTACGAGGTGTTTGTGGTGATCCGCTGTGATTGATTTTCACCAAAATGGTGCTGTGCATGGGGATCAAACATCTCCGCCTTGGTCTCATCAGTCCAAAGAATACTGTTCCAGAGGTTTTGTCATTTGTTCAGATTCAGTTTTGCTAAACTAATTCAGGCTGCTATACTCATCCTTTTTAGACAGAAGGGGCTTTTTCCTAACCACCATACCATGAAAGCCATACATATTTAATGTGCCTGTAGGTCACATGATGACGCTCTTGGGTTTTACTTTAACTTCCTGAGCATTAAATGGCCTGACCTTGGACATAATTTGCGGAGATGCCCATGCTTGGAAAAACTGGCAACTGTTTAGAAGATGTTCCATCCTTAGACAATCCATCTCACTGTAGAATGGTGAGTTTCAAATTGTTTGGAGATGGCCTTATAACCCTTCCCAGAAGGGTTGAGCAGCAACAATTGCACTTCTGAGGTCATGGCTGAAAGTCACACTTCGTAATGGTTAACTAACTTTTAGTAAAACCTGGCTGCTAATTAAATTAATATCTTAACGATTGCGGAAGCAGGAAGGGTATGCTTATAATTTTCCGCACCCAATTCTACATGTTAAAATCTATTTTTTCCCCCTGCCATCACCTGAAATTATTTGTTTGTTAATAAAAGGTCGGTGAGGACCATACACTGCTATTTAGGCCCTGATGAAAAAAAGAAAAATTTATTTTTCCCATGACGATAGGAATTCTTAAAATATAATTTCATTATCATATCACAAACCTTCAGAAAATGTTACATAACTTTTAACTATTCTTATATTTTTTTTAAATAATTTTTACATTAGCATTATTAGAATAAAGCATATATTTCTTAGCTAGAAATATTCAGTAAGTATACTCAGCTTTCACACACCAGCAAAACTCCCACATATACTCCTCCTGATGACGTACGGCCAGGAAGCTGCCCACAGTACTGCACCGTGCCCCAGTGAGGTACCTTTTCCAATAGGAAGTAGACTCTCTGTCCCACTGGTAGCGGAGGTAAGCAAGTATTAGCTGGCACTGATTCCGCTGCACGCGCTAAGACACTAACTTGATTTGGGACATGACTAGAACTCTGGTTGTTCTGGGTCGGTCTGTTTATTTCAGCTTGTTGAGGATCATTATCCCCAAAACTGCTGCCTCGGGAGGATCGAGATGGTGTGATGTCGCTGACTGACACAAAAAGGGCACACTGTTCGGGGCAAGTGAAAAGCTGGTGGCCTCTGAAGCTTCCGTTACTGCTGCCCCTGCCTGCTGCCGAACCCTGGGGGAGGGAGAGCAAGAGAATTTCAATCATAACCTACATGGAATTGCTTTGAAAAGCAGAAATGAACTACAGAGATTGCCTCCACTAATTATATCAAAAAGTCAAAATCGATCCTTCATTTCAAGGAAAAGTTAAGATGTTTACTTTGAGTTGGACCCCAAAATACACAGCACCGCTTCCTCGCATCAAGGGGCCGCGGTAACGAAGCTCAGCATCAGCCAGGTCTCCTGCCTGGCCACAACGCACTAGCACAGGTGACCCCAGGGGCAAACTGACCAATCTGGCAAGCCGGTGAGGTTTGGAGAGCATTTTGAAGCGCAACTCAAGGTCAGTGATGGGCTCCAGCAAGCCAGCATGCTCAGTAGATATTTCATTTAATAAGTGCTTATCAAGCTTCACCATAGTCCCATTGTCTACAACCTGCAGAAATTGTTAGTAGGGGAACACATATGAGCTCAGTCAAGCTTCTGGTTTTGTTTCTGTGAAAATTACTTCGTGAGGAGTATTTAGCATCCCTTACCTTTACCCATACGTAGTCCCCTCTTCCACCGCGCTCCCCTCCACCCTCTTGCTCCTGACACAGATACCCCCTCTGTAGCCGAATGGTACCTTCCAGGTGGTCATGTACTTTATGGTCGGACGTTAGTATGTACATTTTTGGGGGGCGCCACCTCCTGTTTTGATGCATGGTAACCGCGAGGAACTCACTATATATATAAAAAAATATACATACATGGAAAAGTACAGGAGTTAGAAAAGCTGTGAACTGGTACTAGAACATAACCAAGGTGACTCAGTTAGTTAGTTTGAAACCAATATAAACTGACGGGTCACTAAAGTTACCGACTGCGGATTGAGCAGTAATTAATACCTGGGGACACTTTTGTGTCCCAGCTTGATACTGTCTCATTTAGCAAACCCGGCTAACTTTCAGGACACACAGCAAAAGCATAACTTCAAAAAACTTCACTAAGTAGCACCTGTGCCAGAGGAGCACGGGGCTAGTGAAACTACAAGCAGTTACATTTCCTTGACATTTTACAAAGTAGCTTACCAGTATCCACATCGCCGTACTTTAAACTTTGATACTACTGAGTGGGAGAGAGAGAGGGGGGGAAAAAAAAACGAAAACAGGAAACGAAATGATGGACAACAAGGAACGCCAATCAGCAGCCAGGTAAGTTTTTGCCAGCCAATCAGAAAGAAGGCGGGGACAAGCGAGAGGAATGGGTTTGAGGGAAATTCCACTATTGCATTATTGTGAGGTCGGAAATAAAAAGGTATAAATAAATACATCCGCTGGGCAAGGTGATGTTCTTGTAAAAAAATTATCTTTTTTGTCTGAGAATTTAGTTAAGAGTTACTATTCGTAATGATGTGATAGGAGTGAAAACCACAATGTTTAACTGGTGACTGAGTGGGTTTTGTTATGGAAGTCACTGCTGAGATGTTTCTCGGTGTTTAATATCCATACACTGTTCGTTGTGTTGAATAAATCTGGATTTCTTTTGAACATTTTGTAGTTTGCATGAATAAACTATGGCTGGAAGTTAGGAAAACAACATAAGCTGAAGGTCTTTTAGATCTTAACTGGTTATTATGGGGTGCTAGAAAAGTACAGCTGTACTGTGACTGTCTTTACTCCTGTCCCAATATTAGATGTTACCTGCTGTGTCTGCACAAAGTTTTGTCTTCATCCACCAAACAGTAAGAAACTTCCAGTCAGAGTAGTTGTTATTCAGGGCACAAAAATGAAGGGAGCAGTTTAATATAACTGAGGTACGTGTATACACCAAAGAATTATACACTGATTTTCTGCAAGCACACTGAGGTGATGGAGTGTCAACGGTGACAAATCAAGTTTGTGATAATCCCAAGGCTCATCCACCCACCCAGCCACCATCCATCCATCCATACACCAAGTCATCCATTCATCCATCCATCAATCCATCCATCCATCTATCTAGCCATCCATCAGTTAATTAATTCATTCATCCATCCATCCATCCACCCACAATCCATCCATTCTTTCATCCATTCATCCATCCATCCATCCATCCATCCACCCACCCATCCATCCATCCATCCATGCACCAAGTCATTCATTCATCCATCCATCAGTCCATCCATCCATCTATCTAGCCATCCATCAGTTAATTAATTAATTCATCCATCCATCAATCCATCATCCATCTATCTAGCCATCCATCAGTTAATTCATTCATTCATTCATCCATCCATCCATCCACCCACCCACCATCCATCCACCAAGTCATTTCATTTCATTCATTCATTCATTCATTCATCCATCCATCCATCCATCCATCCATCCATCCATCCATCCACCGAGTCATTCATTCATCCATCCATCAAACCATTTATCCATCCATCTAGCCATCCATCAGTTAATTCATTCATCCATCCATCCATCCATCCATCCATCCATCAATTAATTAATCAATCAATTCATTCATTTATTCATTCATTCATTCATCCACCAAGCCATCCATCCATCTATCCATCCGTCAATTCATCAATTCATCAATTAATTAATTCGTTCATTCATCAATTCATTCTTTCATTCATTCGTTAATTAATTAAATCATTCGTTCATCTTCAGTAAGTGATTTATTCTGGTTTAGGATGCTTTTATTCTGGTGCAGGGCTAATCCCTGGAAAAATGAGCCCTAGGTGGGAATACACCTTGGATGATACAGCAGCTCTTAGCAGGGTATCATGCACACACACACACACACACACACACACACACACACACACACACACACACACACACACACAGGCCTAATGCATACGCAGGCAAATGTAGTCTAGCCAGTTTTTCCATATGTATTTGGGAGGTGGAAGGAAACTGTAGGAGTGGTTGGAAACCCACAAAGACAAATGGAGAGCATGTGAAACTCCACACACACACACACACACACACACACACACACACACACACACACACACACACACACACACACAGTAACCTGAGCTCAGTTTTGAACTGGGGACTTTGGTGTTTTTAAGTGACAATGCTACCCACCGTGTCATAAATGATCCACAACACCCAAATGTGAACCCCAATGATTCTATTCCCCCACCAGCCAGCTGACAGTGACCTCCAGGCTTTCTTTGGTCCCCAAGACAGGAGAAGTACAGGTCTAATCCAAGCAATCAAGGACTATATTTTTTAAAGAAGCATTGGCCATACTGAGTTAAATTTCCGCTGCTTCTGATCTGCAGCTGAGCATGGAGTAGGTAAAGGAGTTTTACAGGTATGAGGAAGAGAAGGCAGCAGATGAAACCTCCACCCGTTCTTGGCTTTTACATCACAGGCATTTGCCCTAGTCAGCATCAGAATGTTGTTCTATATAGGCGTTCCTGAAATTATATAGTTCCATCTGTGCACCCACTGCTCCCATGAGCACCACCATGTCCTGGTTCCTGCCTGCAACCATACCTCCATTCCCACCTGCATTTCCTCTGCGTTTGTCATGGAAAGATTTTCCTTTACGAAAATCTTAAAAAGGAACAGGAACTTAAAAAGATGCACAAACCATACCAAAAAAAGTTGTCAAATCTACAAATAATCAAACAAACAACCATAGGACTTATATTAATGAATTTTAATTATGAATAGAAAACTGGTAAATGTATGTGAGGAAAATACATACAACAGTCTTTAATAAATAAATATATTAAACAAAGAAAACATTCAACAAAATTCCATATTCTAATATTAGGGAAGTGCATTTGGTAAACGTGCTAAGCCTCAGGGCTTGTAAACATTTAAGTGAAGCATCGGCTGTAGAGGAACTTCTTATTCTTCCTTCTCTGTTGTGATGTGATTAACTTTTAAGGTTCTTTAATGGAGGACAGAATGAGATCCTTCCATGTATCCATCCATGATCTATACTCCTTATACATTAAGGGTCACAGGGAAGCTGGAGCCAATACCACCTGACTTCAGGCAAGATATATCCTGGGCAGGTTGCCAATCTATCACAGCGCTATTTGCACTTACACCTATGGGTAATGTAGAGTGGCCAGTTGACTTCATCTGCATGTCTTGGAGATGTGGGAGGAAACTGGATCCCCCAAAGGAAACCAAAACAGGCACAGTCTCCCATTTCAACTCTGCACAGAAAGTCCCCAAATTGGCCAGCAGGTTTGAACCCAGGACCTTCTTGCTGTGAGGCGACAGTGCTAACCGCTGCACCACCTGGCTGAGTTGCAAAAGCTTGTGCATTTTTGTCTGAAGTTCATGATTCAGTTATTACTCATTTCCTACAGTAAAATGACAAAGACTGATGAAACAGACATATTATCAACCACATATCCAGGAAGGTCTACTGCACAGTTTTTGAGAGCTATCCATACAGTACAGTGTATGTACTGTATTCTCATGGGTGCTGAGATGATGTCTCAGCGTTGATGAAGTAAGTGGTAAGCTGTCCTTTGCCTTTCACATTAATGACGCCTCTCATGGTAATGACGAATCCTATGCTCTCAGCCACCTGCGCAGTTTCTTCAGTCGCCTAAAGGAGGCAGCAAACAACATTTTCAGAGTCCATCCCAGTGGACCTACTGTAACTACCTACACAATACACTATGGCTTCTCATTTGTCCAGTTCGAGTCCAAATCTGAATTCAAACTGGCATGGTGCTCTAAATATGATGCACAAAACTCATGTAAAGAGATTTAATAGTCAGGAAGTTGTTTATTATAATGCAGAAATTTGCATATATACTGATTCTAAACATATCTGATATGTAATCATATACTAAGAAGAGCAAATATATTTACAGGTATCTTGTTGCACAGATAACTGCTGTCTCAGGGCATGATTTTTAAAGTAGTAGGGGCCTTGCCAGAAAGTTAATTAGTGGAAATTTTTGCCTTCTTAATGTGGCTGAGTCCATCAAACCGGAATAGTAAATACTACAAATATAATAAATGGCCCTATTAGACATGTTATTTCAAGAAACACTCAACTTAG
Source organism: Chrysichthys cranchii (assembly GCA_030068335.1). Lineage (NCBI taxonomy): Eukaryota > Metazoa > Chordata > Actinopteri > Siluriformes > Claroteidae > Chrysichthys > Chrysichthys cranchii. Next base: position 5,481,942 of record JAQMCW010000013.1, read on the forward strand.
CAAAGAGAAATGACAATCCGTCACTACGTTAAGACACGAAGTGTTGTTAACGTAATAAAAATAAAGACAAACCACTGAATCAGAAGGTGTGTCCAAACTTTTGACTATATATTATGACCATATATTATGTAAAACAAAAAAGCAACCAAAAATTAATAAAACTAAACCGCTGGGCAAAGTGGTACAACTGCATTTTAATATATGCTGAAAAATCGTAACAATATCACACAGTCATATTTGTTTAAAACGGGATTATATTATATATAAAATTATATATCTTGGGGTAATATATCACCATCTTTGGATTCCTGTATGTCTCGAAATAAAATCATTGTCTGCTAACCTATATCTACCATATACCATAGGCTAAAGGTAACTCAATGCTGTGAAACAATTTTGCATCATAGTTATTTTTTCACCAAAGCATAAGACGGGTACAAAATGCATGCTACCTGTTATGACGGCTTTTAATTATATAATATGAATTCATTATATGACGTTAATTAAAGGAAGACATAACACTATAATCTCTTACCCACCTGTATTTTATTCAGTACGCCAGTGCTGTCCATTCTACTGGCTACATTCACAGCGTTGCCCCAGATATCGTACTGAGGTTTATGAGCGCCAATTACCCCAGCAATGACAGGGCCATGGTTTATTCCTGAATTGCAGAACAAAGATTACAAGAAGAACAAGATTAGAGAAACTTAGCTAAACTTGGTTAAAATGGGATTATAATGGTGGTGTGATTATTAATCCTTCAGGTATAATTAAAAGAGTGTGTCATGACCTGACAAGTAAACTTCCACAGATATACCATGCAACAATACAGTGATATATCAGATTAAACTGATTACAGAAGCAGAATGAATGATATATATATACAGTATGTGTATGTGTGTGTGTGTGTGTGTGTGTGTGTGTGTGTGTGTACAGTATATGTATAGTTCATTCATCTACAGCAACTGCTATATTCTCTTTAGGGTTGTAGTGGATCTGGAGCCTATATTCTGCGATTTCCCCACACTACAGTCTCTAGAGATCACACAGAAAGGTTGAAACGAACAAAAGCATCTAATGAGTGACAGTTCTGCAGGTGAAAACGCCTTGTTGATGAGAGAGGTGAATGGCCAGACTGGTTTGAACTGACAAGAATGCTAAGGTAACTCAAATAATCACTCTTTACAACTGCGGTGAGCAGAAAAGCATCTCAGAACACACAACACACCGAACAATGAGGTGGCTGGACTACCATGGCAGAAGACCACGTCAGGTTCGGCTCCTGTCAGCCAAGAAGAGGACTATGAGGCTATAGTGGGCATAGACTTATCAAACTGGATAGTCATCGATAGGAAAAACATTGCTTTAACTGAACCAATTACCATTGGCTTTTACATGTACCTAAAAGGTATAATTAGGATCTTGTTAATTTAACAAAAAGTGTATATTTGTGGCTATAGAATCCAGACGCGGATGTTACTGCGGGTGAAATCTTGAAAAAGTTTGGGCCATAATTGGATTTTCCTGCAACACATTTTGACACATCAAAAAAAAAAAAAAAAAAAAAAAAACACCCCAGAAATATATTTAACAAAATACATTTAGAAATGTCTCCATGTTTTATTTGTTATTTAATCTTTATTATAGAGCCTCCAGAGAGGCCTTAGCTAATCATATTATATAAAACCACTCAATTTTCTGAAGATGTCTAAAAACATAGTGTTAGTTAGTTAGTGAGTTACTTTTTAGTTATTTAAGTGTGCTTTCTTCACACTTACACATACAAAACAATTTCATGAAAAAACGGACATAAACGTATTCAGAAACCCGCTCAAGAAATGAAATCTTTAACTGCGCTTTTCTCTCGTTTCACTTTTGGGACTAAACCGATTTTAAAATGCGAGTGATTAAGAACTTATGATTCAGATATTTGCAAAAGAGAAGCAGTTCAGGAACCCCTGTAGTTTTCAGAAATAGATATAGTCGAACATTTCCGATTATCCTAATATTGCAGAAACAATTTTCACAACAGCCTCGCTAGGCCATTACAGATTTATTTACAGCACAGATATTTGACAGTACCTATTCTGAGTTTGAAGTTGTTGAAAGAGTGTCTATTGATGTTTTCCAGTCTTCCCATCAAAGCTATGGCGAATTCCACCATGCTACGCACATTATTTCTGCACGCGTCACTGTCCTGCAAGTGAAAGAGACAAACATAAATACCTTTTCTCTCCAAGCCCAGCTATAGTGGGGTTTTTTTTCTCCATTAATTTCATTTTCAATTTTCTTTTTTTTTTTATTTAGCTTTTATATGTTACAGTCTTTTTTTTGTAATTAGTGTCATTAATGTTGGTTCTAGCGACAGATTGAAAGCAGTCAACCTGTTTTTGTGTCTGCTCTTTGTAGAAGGAATGCATAAACGCATAATGAGCATTATATTACATCACTGGAGGGCGCAGTCACTGTTTTGATGCCGGAGGCCATTTTCCACTCTAAACTCGAACTTACATTACTGCTGTATGGAAAATACCACTAAAAATGTATTCACATTTACCTTTTATTTCAATTAGCACTTTAGGTGATGTTTTTGCTGTTCAATAGCTTGTAGATTTCTTTATTTAATTCATTATATTACTCTATTACAGTTTGCGATATAATTCACCCAAAACACATATTGGTTCATAGTAAATCTTGCCTATATATTTCAATATTTTGCAAATACGCTGACGTTTTAAAATGTGACCTGTTCATTAGAATCTACTTGACGTAGCACTATCATGCATTTTATTTTTGCTCAGAAAGTAGGAATTGTGTTGTACACAGATTACGCCAGGCGACGTTTCATAACACAACGGAGCCAAATTTTAGTTTAAGATAGTTAGAGAATATGTGGGTGGCACGATGGCTAAGTGGTTAGAACTGTCGCCTCACAGCAAGAAGGTCCTGGGTTCGATCTCAGGGATCGACGGAGTTTGCATGTTCTCCCCGTGTCCCTGTGGGTTTCCTCCAGGTACTCTGGTTTCCTCCCACAGTCCAAAGACATGCACAGAGGCTAATTGGCTACTCTAAATTGCGTGATCCTGAGCCCCACGTTAGGGGAGGGTTGGGCGTGGGACTGGCGAACTCACCCTGTAAAATGTGTCCAGCCAGGAAACGTCAACTGAGCCCCATGGGGCTCGTTTGACGCACCTACGTGCCGCGGCTTGACACACCTATGGGTGTGCCGCCAGTGGTACAAAGAGGACCATGCATGGAAGTGAATATGTACAACTTATAACCAAGGGTCTTGTACTGAACTGAACAAGAAAATCTTCTTTCTCTTAATAGTCTCACTATAATAAGATACAGTAAGTCCGCTTCAGTCTGGCAGCCAAATATATTCTTGATACACCCACTTTAAAACCACACCTATGTCGGATATAAAAATAGCTTGTCTGCGTGCTACGTTCCAACAATTCAAAGCAAACTTAACAAAAGAGAATAACACGACATTTCATTCAAACCAAGGTTTCAATCATAAATGGACAAACCTCTGAATTAATTGATTTTCACTTTCTTACCTTTCGCTCCTCTCCTGTGGTGGGATTGGTCAGTCCAGCGGCAGCCATGTACGTTGTGCCGACAGTCTTAATTTTCTCAACTACATTGAATTTGGGTTTGCTCAACAGCTGGAGAGACGAAGAAAGAAAAGAAAGGGCAGGTCAGGTCAGATCCTCTTAAATGAAAGGCAGGATTAAGGCGGCTTAAATGTTAGCGTTTACTTCGACTCCATTTCATTAGCAGTAGTACTATTAACAGTAGGCCCTGTCTCATGGTGGCTTTACAGAAAACCAGATGGACACATTGATCCCTGACGAGCAAACCAGATGTAACCCTGGCTAGCAACAACACCCTCTGATGACACGAGGAAGAAGCTTTTAGAGGACCCACACCCGAAGCGGTCCGCATCCTCTTCTGCATGACACCACATAGTGGGATTATAACATTTTACCTCATCAAAGTCTGTAATGATCTCATTGAGGAATCTCACACACTCCAGGCCGTCTCCGTTTACACTGCTCTCTGTGTAGAACTCCTTAAACTCAGGCACTGAGGCAAACATCACACACACGGCGTCACAAGACTGACTGTACAAGTCCTGGAACACACACACACACACACACACACACACACACACACACACACACACACACACACACACACAAATATCTTGTAGACCCTACATAGTTCTGAACAAACTACATTATTAGTGTCCAATAAGGTCACGTTCTGCACTCTTGTTTACAGTTACTGTATATTCCTTTGTAAGTGTCTAGGTTACATTAGCAATGATTTTTTTTTTTATCTCTGTGAGTGTGTGTAATGATCTGGTATGCTTGTATTACCTGGTTGGGGACATATTTGCCCATAAAGAAGTTGGTAACGTGACTAGGGAGCAGATTTTCAAGGAGGAGCTTGTTGATATTTTTTGTCATCTCCATCTCCTCGCGCTCCTTCTCGAAACATTTCTGTAGCAGGAACTCAACCCGACATGCCAGCTCGTCCTATCGCACGTACACAGACGGCTTAATCGTGCAGCACTGAAATATTCAGTGTGTATCATTACGTTACACAAAAGCAGAGTCACACTTGGCGGAATAGAAACCCTACCTGTCGGGCGAGAATTAGGGAGGCGAAGTAGAAAATGCAGAGCCAAATGCCTGACATGATCTTGGGCTCCTTTAGAACTCCAGGGCTAACAAAAGAAAACGGAAAAAAAAAACAAACCACAAAACAGGCTAAGAATATCACATTCTTGCATGATTATTTGTGCTTTGTTACATAACTTGAAAAGCTTTTTTCTTTCGGTTTTTTGGTGTCTTCAGCGGGTGTGTAGGTTGATGGTTTAGTTGATGGTAATGTTTCCCAAAGTAAGGGTCGCGACCCAAAATGGGTCACCAATCTTGATTTATTGGGTCGCCATTTGGCAGGTTTGTTGTGTTATGTGTAAATGTAGATGTTATCAGTATTCCTGAAGTATTTTTGTAAGTTTGGGTCCCGCTGTGACACCAAATTTCTCTATTGGGTCTCGAACTGAAGAACTTTGGGAACCAATGGCTTAGGGACACTATTACACTCCAGGAAACACTCTCTCACTCTATTAAACACACTCTATTATCATACTCTCTTACAGACCCAATGATATTTTTTAGTCTCCGTCATACCCTCTAACACACCTCTGACACTCTTCTACTCTTTCCCACACACTCTCATACCATTCCACAGTCACGGTCATACTCCCTTACACAGTCTCATACCATTATACTCACACATATATTGTACTATTATATTGTTTTACACTCAGGATCACACACACACACAAGGATACATTCTTATACACACTGTCATTTTCTCACTCACTAAAATATTATTTAACACAGACTGTCATACTCTCACAAATACAGTCCGTCTTTCAAGACATCCTACCAATCTCTCACACCCGATCATGCTCTGGACATATCATCATACTCCCTCACACTTGGTATTATATTCTCACAAATGTACTGTAATATTCTCTCATGCATGATCCATACTATCTCACAGTATCATACGCTATCACATACAATTATACTCTCTTCAACATACTATTATACATCCTTCCTCTGAAGCACTGCCTTTTAATTATAAAAGAAAAAGCAGTTTCAGCTAATTTCAAAACAAAACTATCTATCTATCTATCTATCTATCTATCTATCTATCTATCTATCTATCTATCTATCTATATAATTTTATAATCATCATCATCTGCCAGCCATAGGGCGGAATTAGCTGGCTAGGAGATGCTTCCAACATTCCTAGCTTCCATGACCGTAATTTACACCAAGCACTCACCAGGACTTCTCGGCGGCACACTTGGCACATTCACATCTGTGGGCAATTTAGAGCAACCAATCCACCTAATGTGCATGTCTTTGGACTGTGGGAGGAAACCGGAGTACCCGGAGGAAACCCACGCAGACACAGGGAGAACATGCAAACTCCACAGAGAAAGGCATCTAAGGTCAGCCCCAGGGATCGACCCTAGGACCTTCTTGCTGTGAGGCGACAGTGCTAACTGCCACAACACCGTGCTGCTCACATATACAAAACCTCCATTTTTAAGAGGTCGGGGTACCATGATATAGGTGTTAACAAGAAGATAGCAAATTTGGTGGAGGAATTTGTTCTTTTCTTTCTTTTCTTTTCTTTTCCCGTGCCAAACCCAGGACCTTCTTGCTGTGAGGTGACAGTGCTAACCATTTAGCCACTGTGCCGCCCTTATATATAATTTGATCATTTGCAATTTTGCCATGTGATGGATCTGCCTAGTTCCAGAGCTCAACATGCTCATATGAGCACTGGAAACACATTTAAAAAGTACAAACTGCATATTTACGGTATATTTATCCAGCTGGTCTATTTTAGTCTGCCCTGGTCTGCCATGATTTGGCAGTTAAATATTTTCGTGAGTGCACATGAAATGTGAGAAGACTGGCCTCATGACAAAACTTCCTTTCAAAAAAAAAGGTTTTTTTCCCTTGGATTTTGCTTACTTACATTTGGGATTGGTTTATTGATAAACACAGCCACATTACACCTTTAACTTTTATTATGATTTTCTTTTTAGATTTAGAACCCATGAGGGATGCATTTTGCACTTGACCATAATTTATTAATGAGTGTTTGTTCTTACTTGTTGGAATCGTTGTAAAGTTGCACCATGTAGCAATCAGACCGTGGCGCGTACACGTACAGGAAGAGAGCAAGGTAGACAACTAGTGCAAGTGTGAGGAGGAAGAGTTTCATGGAAAAACACACTCGGACAAACACTATCACCCCCAGCATCGCCAGTATACAGCAATACAGATAATACTGCCGATACACACACAAGACATACAAAAGATACACAAGAAAGGTCGAATTAATTTAGGTGCATTTAGAGTATCTAGATAATCTTATGATGTGTATAGTATCAAGTCTGATCATATCAGTTATGTGTATAGAGTGAAATTTGTAGGATATATTCAAATATTTCTCGAAAGGAGCAAAGAAATTAGGATAAATTTCAGAACGTAATCCTAGTATACCTACCGGTACAGAATAGAGATTTAGGTCGTCCAGTGCGGCTGCATTGTTGGTGAAATTTAGGCAGTTATCACCTGGGATAAAAACCTGAAACATGAAATGAATTAACTTACAGGAAGGCCAGACCAGAAGGAATTTTTCACATTTGTGTAAATGTGTGTGTGTGTGTGGGGGCGGGGATCTCCCCACAATGTAATATAAGTCTGGTATTTTTACCTTGTGGGGACATTTTTCCTGTCCCCACAATGGAAAACTCAATTTTACAAAAAATCTGTGATAATAAAAAAAAAAACTGAAATAGCCAAAAGTCTTGTATTTTGTTTGGTTACTTATGATTAAGGTCAGGGTTGGGTAAGGGCTAGGGCTGTCACAATTAAGGTTAGGGTTATGCCCATAGAAATGAATGGGAGGTCCCCACAAAGACATAAATATAAACGTGTGTGTGTGTGTGTGTGTGTGTGTGCGCGCTGTATGGCCTTACTATGTTCAGAATGGCCATGAGTAGTGTGATGAGGAGACAAGTGGACACCAGGAGTAGTCTCAGCACCGCCTTCGTGGCCTTTCCATATGGCAGTAATGACGCGAATCGTATGCTGTGTGGGATCTTAGTGTTCCATCGCTGAAACACACATATACACAGGGATGGTCGGTACTTCATTTTTTTTGAAAATCAAGCTATAAAAAAACGATGAGCAAAATTGAATGAAAATAAAATACAATATGCATAATGCATCCTAAGATTTGACCTTTCTTATCTGACCTCGATTAACAACAAAGCAGTTTTTCGTACCATTCTGTATAAGCTCTAGAGACTGCGTGAAAGTCCAGAGATGAGCAGTTTCTGAAATCCTCAAACCAGACTGTTTGGCACCAACAAGCAGGCCACATTCAGTCACTGAGATTGCATTAGTTTATTCCCTATTCTGATGTTTGCTGCGAACATTAACTGAAGTTCTCGACTTGTTTTTGCATGATTTTATGCTTTCGCTACTGCCACATGATTGGCTGACTGGATAATAGCACGAATGAGCATATGAACAGGTGTTCTTAATAAAGTGGACACAGGTCTTACCTTTAGGAATCCCAGGCTGATGACCAGCAATATCAGCAACTGGACAGGAAAGGTGACTCCATATGATATTGCCAGAGGTGTATTTCTTTCATTAGATAGATAGATAGATAGATAGATAGATAGATAGATAGATAGATAGATAGATAGATAGATAGATAGATAGATAGATGTTAAAATCTCTTGTTTGTCATTTCAGTAAGTCCACTATTCGATTCATGGATTCAGATTTTCTCTCACTTTTGTGAGGTGAGCATCTGTACAACGAATATGGCGGTGAAGATAAGAGCCAGACAGGCCGCAGATCGATGGGTATCCTTCACCTCGCTCATCCGATACTGATAAAAAAAAAACAAACAACACAACTTATTATGAATTTTCTTTCTAATTGTTTGTTTTATTGTTAATACACATACACACAGAGAGCTGGAGTCCCACCTGCTTCTCCATGTTTAAATCATTGAAAAGCAGTGTCAGCCAGTTGAGTTTCTTCGTTTTGGACCTAAAAGGATAATAGAGATAAAGAAATCATGACCATAAAACAGATTCTAAAATTGATAACTGTAAAAATCAGATTTGGTTTCTCATCTTCTTCCTTCTCTCACCCAGAAGCATCTAGCAGGTCCAGCGACTCCACTGACCCACTTTCTGACACAACTGATTGCCTGAAGGAAGAAAGAGAAAGAAAGACAAATAATCAAGATTCACAATAAAAAAAACCCCACACTATTTATTGTAAAAACAGAGCAAAGCTGGGCGCTGTACCTGCTTTCTTGGTAGGCAGTATACGGCGGATGGTTTACAGAATCCTGTTCATCACAAAATTACCATAAAAAGTCAGTTGTAAGCTTTGAACAGAACGCATATTTTCATGTTAACACCAATTTAAATGGCAGTAAAAGACCATGATTTGCCTAAAAATATCTGCAGTGCTACCAGACGTACACAAGCATTACATCAAGCAAGGTTCACTGCGTTTATTCCACATGAAGGCCCAATTTTCTTGACTCCTGAATTCTGTGCGATGTGAGCAGAATCAGCCGTCTTTCAAGACCACCGCAAGATCTGGGATCTGCCTCGACAACACATTCATCCTTACTTTGTTTATCAATTTTTTTTTTGGTTTGCTCATCAGCTGTCATTGGACATGGACCTTTAGGACTAACATGCAGTTCTGGTGACATATGGGTCAGCTTTTTCTCTGAATAATGGTCTAAATCGGCTGACGGTGTTCAGCAAAGCAAATACAGTGCAAAGGATGTTCAAATCAGCGACTGCTTCAAGTAGCATGGTTTGTTAGTCATCCAGAGTTGAAACGTATAGTGGAGCTCAGCAAACTTGGTAGCTATCCAAGTGCAACTTGAACACCAGTCTACCAGTCTTGGGTTGGTGGGGCATGTGAAAGCTGAGGAAAGAACTATGAAGAAGGTATAAAAAATTTTTTTTTAGCTAAGTATGAGAAGCACCCCTACATGACATGGCTATGGCTAAGGAGGGGTCACCCTTAGCATAGACTTGCTGTTCATGGAAACTGTAGGGATTGTAGGAATGACTTGAAACACTGATGGAGTCCATACTTGGGGTCGTTTCTAGGGAAAATGGAGGGAAACCTACAACCCTGATTCCAAAAAAGTTGGGACAAAGTACAAATTGTAAATAAAAATGGAATGCAATGATTTACAAATCTCAAAAACTGA
>JAQMCW010000013.1:5521425-5531632 GCA_030068335.1 Chrysichthys cranchii
TAAGCAGAAACTCGCACATGAAGCATTATGCAATATTATTTGGATTTTATAACACATTGTCATACCATATTATTTCATCAAGGAAAACAAAATATTGTAACAAAGTGGTGTTATTCTGCTCATATAGCATGTTTTTCACCCTGGGGTCAAACTGAATGTCACTTTTTTCATGGTACCAGAGCAGGGTTAATGGATTAGAAAACTATAACAAGAGTCTTACCAAGAGTTAGATGTCAGTTCAAATATCACACCATGGGCTTTTCTCCAGCATGCCATACCTGACATGTAAACAAATGCCTGATTTCTGGTTAGACAGATAAGAAGGAATTATTTAAATATAGATATATATATATATATATATATATATGTGTGTGTGTGTGTGTGTGTGTATATATATATATATACACACACACACACACACTGTATACACAATTTTGTACAACAATGCAAAAAACAAACAAACACAACCTTCCAAATAACCTTACAGGACAAGTATATTATTAGGGTATCAAAACAATTGTTATTATTGTTATTATTATATAATAATAAATAAAGTTATTATTATTATTATTTTACCATTTCCACTTCAGGACTTTAAACCGCACCCTTCACCTTTTGCTTCCCAAGTTTAAGTTTCGATTGCAGCATATCTACCGTCTGTCTTCCGGAAACATCTCAAAGGCGACATGAGGCCAAAGTTCAGCGTCTCATTCGCTCCGAAGTTGTCGTCTTTGTGACCACTCATAAACCATGCGTTTATATTGTTGTTTTTTTCTAAACCCTGAATTGTTTTAAAGCCAAACTCTACGATTTCCTGCGTTTAAAAACGTGTCCTCACTGGTCTGAGCGCAGCTTGTTGTTGTTGATAAAGTGAAACTTCAGGAAACACAGAGTAGGCGTACAAGAAGGGAATTACCGTAATCCACCTATGTGACGTCCCCTAAATTATCCCTCCGTACAGCTACCCTTCGTAGGTTCACATTTTGACACTCCTACATACGATTCATTCTTCCTACACCTATAACCCTATAATAAAGACAATAAGCACTTTATGTCATAAGCATATGCACTGTGGCAAATTTCCCTGCGCATAAGTAGTCTAAATACGACATGTGGGAAATTCCACTGACGTCAAGACAAAGAAATTTCCGTCTTTAGGTTAAGAGAAGTAGCACGAGGGATGATGGGGGGGACATGCGTCTCAAGGATGACGACTGGATATTTTGATATTCAGAGGACATTTTCTGTTTAAAAAAAAAAAACAAAAAAAATTCTAGCATAAGCCTTATAACAACTCGAATCTATTTAGCATCATGTTAAAACCCCCCATGAGGTGTTTTATTCCAAATGTTATATGTTATTTTAAGATTTAAAACCTCTAATTCGTGTATAACCCATGTGTGTAATAGACCAGACGTGCTATACTGCCCTCTGAAGGCTGTGTGAGGCACTGCACCCTTTTTTTCTGCTCTCGTCCCATGAGGAAGTGAAAGAAATGCACACACAGAGAGTCGGTGTGTTTTACGGACACATTCGCCATTTCAGTACTGTTTGTCAGTTTTTTAGCAACACAGGAGCCGCTTCGAGATGAATTCACCTGCTTGGATTTTCCACCAACAACTTTACTGAGGATTTCCACTGCCGGTTTGGGTTCCTCATCAGTTTGACTAAGGGTAAGTAAGGGAAACCTCTTCATGTTGGTGATATTGTTTATAATTCATTGTTGACGTCAGATGAAACAGATTATCATGGCACTAGAGATGTAACTCAGTCCCAAGTGTTTTCAGGGGAAAGTACAGAATGCAGGCCAACAACTGGTGCTAGAAATCATCAAAAGACGTCACGGACAATTTGCATATTCATAGGATTGGCCTGATTATTTGCATATGAAAACAGGAAAGTCTGATTTTACACAAAGAAGAAAAAGGATTTTAGAATTAAAGTAGTGAGAAGGGCCTGTGGACACAATATGCGCTTGTTTTTGCTGGTATTGCCAAGAACCTCATGTTCAGCGTACTCCTCGAGCGCTTTCCTCAAGCATTTATTAATATTCATTCGTCTTTTGCCACTTAATCCTGTTCAGGATCGCGGGGGGGAAGCTGGAGCCAATCCCAGCTGACTTTGGGCGAGAGGCGGGGTTACACCTTGGGCAGGTATAGACAATTCAATTCAATTCAATTTTATTTCTATTGCGCTTTTAACAACAGACATTGTCGCAAAGCAGCTGTACAATATATGATGTCCAGTTAAAGGCTTATTAGTCTATAAACATATCTACAAGCATTTATTTATTTATTTATTTATTTACTCACTCAGACATGTTTATAGACAAACATTTATGACATTGCATTAGTATCGTTTGGTAGATGCCCTTATCCGTGTATACAACTGAGCAGCTGAGGGCTAAGGGCCTTGCTCAAGGGCCCAACACAGGCAGTTTTGCAGTGCTTAGATTTGAACTCACAACCTTCCGATCGTTATTATTATTAGTAGTAGTAGATTACAGAAAACATCTTCTAGCACTCACATTACATTAGTGTCATTTGGCAGATACCCTTTATTTAGAGCAACTTACATCTATCTCATTTATACAACTGAGCAGTTGAGGACTAAGGGCCTTGCTCAAGGGCCCAACACAGGCAGCTTTGCAGTGCTTAGATTTGAACTCACAACCTTCCGATTGTTATTATTATTAGTAGATTACAGAAAACATCTTCTAGCACTCACATTACATTAGTGTCATTTGGCAGTTACCCTTTATTTAGAGCAAACTTACATCTATCTCATTTGTACAACTGAGCAGTTGAGGAGGGCTAAGGGCCTTGCACAAGGGCCCAGCAGTGGCAGCGCTGGGATTTGAACTCACGACCGTCCATTCAGTAGTCCAACGTCTTAACCGCTGAGCTACCACTTACACATTCTTTTGTTATATTCCTTCATCTAGTCTGCCTTTACTTTGGAAAGATTAGCTAATGTGATGAAACAAAGATCGTGCTGATTTCAAATACTGATCATGGTAACCCTTTCGTGTTACATGATATATAACTGGGTTCTCAGCGACAGCCAGGATCAGTTACTCCTCTTCTGCCATTGCTGACAGTGCTGCTATAGTAAGAGCCACCCCTTCTTGATTTTTATTGGTCGGTCAGTGAGAGGGAATTGACACTGTCGAACTCTGCGGTGTTGCAAAAGTTGAACTGTTTTCAAAAATGCACTAAATGCGCTGAGGGCATATTTGCGCCGAGGACGCTGAGCATTGTCAATGCTGAATTTCATAGGATTTGTATAGAAAAGAGACGCTGCCAGCACAAAAAAAACCCCATATTTGGTGGTTGCAGGCCTAAGCGGTAATGCTGACATTATGTATTATGCTGAACCTTCCTGATTTTTCAAGGAGAAATTGCATGTTGAGGAGGTGTATTCTAGGGTTTTATTTTGCTAGTTGGAGGTCAGAAATTCTGAAGCAATTCTTAGGAACTTTATTTGAACACCGCATTAGACTCGACTAGAGTAGAGCAACCTTTTATAGAGTTTTCTCAGAACAGAAAATTATAAATTATTTCTTATAGAAAGAAGACATTTTTGGTCAAGGCACCACAGACCAACTATTTATGTATTTACACAACACTATCATTTCTATCAAGAATGCAGACGATAAAAAGTACAGAGTAATTTATTCTCCGTATGCATACAAATGCATGTGAAAATGAATGTCTATCTAATCTATCTGAAGAGCAGACATAAAGATAGCAGACAAAATGAAGAAATGGTATGGAAAGAAATAGACACGAAGGATAACAGTTTTGGAAGAACAAACCTATGGTTATTATGACGTGAATGGTTAAGGCAAACAGTGGAGCTCAGTGATTAGTTGTTGGGAAAAAATGTTGATCAGTGATTGGACATTGTGAAAAAATGGTGAACAGTGATTGGTCTTTCGGGAAACAACTGTGATCAGTTATTGGCCGTCTGGAACATCGGCTCATGTGCAAGGTGCTAGTCAGTTCGGCTTTAGGAATGGACAAAGAGTCGACGGAACTTTTTCTTTCAAGTCATACAACAGCAACCGTAATGTGAGCTGACGAGCAATTTTCCAGGCACTGACATCTACTCAGAAAGTCACTGGATATTTTCCGAGACTCTTTTTGAAATCAAGATGCTAAAGGGGTCTAAACAGTTGCCAAACCTTGTGACAACACCTGCCGAGTTTGCAACACTATTTAATAGTCTATTTTATATCAATACAGATACATGGACCTTCTCACCTACCCAGCACCTACTTATATTCATGATGACTCTCTGGAGCTCTTGCAGGTCGTTGGCTCTGGTGGATTTGGAAAGATCCACAAGGCTAAACATAAAAAATGGGGGCTGGATGTTGCCATAAAGATATTACATTATAATGACAGGTAAATATACAATATATGTCTCATACCTACGACATATTGCCGAAGGAAAGCCACCTTTGCAGTTGATTAATACGTTGATTCATAAAATGAATAAAACCAATTCACAAATTAGTTAAAAAACAAACAAACAAAAAAAAGCAGACTGTGTTTATGTAAGAATGTGATGTGCATTTAAGTTACATCAGTAGTCCTTAAGGTCTAATTGCATGCGTTACATATTTTTAAGTGGAGAGATTGATACAAGAGTGATTTAAAGCTATGCATGTCAGATGTGTTTCAATTAGTAAAAGTATACTTACAAATGTGAGAAATATCTAGGTGAGCCTTCTAAATCAGCTCTGACTGAACGTATGCGGTCAATGAAGAGCCTCCCTCCCACAGGGCACTTTATGTCTTACCTCTTTTTTCCTTTCTAGCTCCGACTCGTGTCTCCTCCGAGAGGCAGACTTCATGCGTCATGGTGGGAACCCCAACGTGTTGAGAATTCTGGGCGTATACAAAGGTCACCCTCAAGGAGACATGTCTGCCATGAAGATGGGTTTAGTTATGGAATATATGGAGAGAGGATCTCTGGCGGATCTCCACCTGGATTTGAATGGACCCCCGCCCTGGCCGCTTGCCTTCCGCATTATTAACCAGATTGCCCTGGGAATGAACTTCCTCCACCAGCTGGATCCACCGCTTCTGCACCTGGACCTGAAACCCAGCAATGTGCTACTGGATGACAGTCTAAACGCTAAGGTCAAAACATTTTATTGATGGCTAATGATCAAGGGGTTAAGGAGCTAAAAGGAGTTCTACTTCTCTGAGTATTCCCACTGTTTACCTGTCTTGTTCACTCCAGCTCACAGATTTTGGTCTGGCCAAAATAGCAAAAAGTGCTTCCAAAGTGAATGAAGAGAAAGATGAGGAAGCAGGTGGGACCACAAGCTACATGCCCCCTGAAGCGTTTAAGTCCTCTGGATATGTCCCTACCTTTTCCTCTGATATTTACAGGTAAAAAGAATGTTCAGTAAAAGCTTCGTGACTATAAGAAAGTTATGTGTTCAGTACATTTAACAACATTGGTTGTTTTCCAAACGTTTTCTTAGTTACGGCATACTGCTGTGGTCAGTAACCACTGGGAAGCAGCCATACTCCTGTGAGTGTAAAGTACTTTTTTTCCCCCTCTAACTGCAAATCAGTCACAAACACAATCTAATAATCGGAACATAGCTGAAGGCCTTTATTTGCTCCCTTAGATTCTCGTTATTTGCTCCCTTAGAGCCTCATTCTTTCACTTCTTTTCCACTTCACTGGCAGCGAATGTCTCTAGTTTGGTGCGGTTTCGTGTCGAAGAAGGTGACAGGCCTGATCTGACATCTCTAGACAGCAGCAAGGCAGAGGGACTCGGGACCATTATTGATCTGATGAAACACTGTTGGCACCCCACTCCCGACAAAAGGCCCTCATTCAGGGGTAAGCTCAAATGCCTTAGTGTGAGCCACTTGTGTTCTACCACTATCATCTTTTTTGGTATTAGAGGGCTGAAAGTCACCTGCTCAGTGTTATAGTGTTCCAGCCTTTACATGAACACAGCAAATTTACTCAATGAATGAAAAGAGCAAACAAGGTTTAACAATCACACCTAGCCCTTATCAAACAAAAGGCTGATGTTGAAACGCATACTGTTTTACAAGCTTGTCATTAGCCTTCCCTGGTTCTTTGGATGTAGAATTTTACACTATTAATCTGAAAAACAACAGAAAAAAAACAAAAAAAACCCAAAATGCATTTGTGTAGGACAGTGTTTCTCAACCTTTTCTAGCTTGCGTCACCCTTTCCATAAATCTAAAATCTGAAGGCACCCCAAACGAAAAATTTCGTGCGACCGGTGGGGGAGGTCGTTGGGTGTTGGCGGCGGAAATTTTTCGTGCGACCCGGGGGGGTTGACGTTTCTGCGGCACCCCTGGGGATGTCAGATGGCACCCCGCTTGAGAAACACCGGTGTAGGATATATGCACATTTATGCATCCTTGCTTATAATAACAAAAACCAATATATTATTCCTTATTTTTCTGAGCTTTCTTAATATGCCCTTTCATCTGTTTGCTTTGCACTGACCCCTCCCATATTATTTCCAGTCTGTATCGAGGTCACAAAGGGTGTGTACGAAATGCACAAACAACATGTGCCTGATGCTGTCCACATCATTCTGAAACAGCTGGTACGAAACTTTGCGATTCCAATTAAATCATTATATCAGAAGATTCCTATTCGTCACCAACCCGAAAGTAACTATAGTCAGTGTTATAACTCTCATACATTCCATTTCGTATCGTTAATTTTATTGCGTAGTGATCTTATTCTTCATGATTGTTAGACGCGGGATAATCAATATAATCTATTTCTTTCATTTCTTCCCTATAGGACAATAAAGACAAAAACAGGTCCAGTCCTGCATCACTCACTACCAACCCTCAAACAAAGAATGGTACATCTCGTTTTATTTACTCATCTGTCCATTTGGCTATCGCTTACTGTACTGTATTTGGTGGCAATTTGTAGGATAATAATGGAGGATTTGTCATATTTCCAAAATCTTTCTCTAGATATGTTAGTGCATAACGCCATCATTTCTTAATTCAAACCTTAATTCGATAATTTACATGATTATACACATTTTCCTCTTACCAGAAGGAGTGAAAGAACACGCTAATCCTGTGGTGAAGACTCAGGCAACTCCCAGACAGGTATTCATTTCTGAACAACTTCAGAAAAGCATTACACATGTTGTGTAATGTTATCAAAATTCGAAATAAAGAATATTTTTTCAAACGAATGTATGTGCTTAATTAAAACTGTCTGTTGTAGGAAATGGGTCCTAGCCCTTCACCCAACGGAGCAGGTAATGTGAACCAGACCGCAGAAAACAAATGCTCCTTGCATTGTGTCTTTGTGTACAATGGTCAATGGTCCAATACTGGAAGTAATCATAATCAGATCTCTCCCAAAGCAGAAGTATAATAAAAAGTATTGTTATGTCTGGCCATATGCGGGTGCAGGACCAAATGTGGAGCAACACTCAGTTCAGAAGTGGTTTAATCCCAGCCAGTGAAGTAAATCTTACAAATCTGGATCATAAAAATAAAAACTGTAAACACAACACCCAACAAAAAGTTGTTAATCCTTTTGTTATGGAGATTATCTGTTGGAAAGTTAAACAATTTGATAGTTTTTCCTATTTTGAACCGCCTCTATAGACACATGCGCAGAGTGTACATACATTTAATTGCTAGCTCCAAATAGATAACTCACATCTGGCGAATAGCAGAATTGACGCTGTTGAATTAAAGCTCTAAAGCTGTAATAAGCTTTCTTTCATTTTACATGTTATTTTATACATTTGGCCTGAAGTCCATGCAAGTCTGCGTTATGGGCTGCCAGGACTAATTAATGACCCCTATAGTTATGTGGCTCAAACATGTACATATGCTGTCTGGGATTTTAATATAGTATGACTTTTTTAATCTACTTCTATTACATAGTTATCCCTACTACTACTTTTGATTTTGCATTCATGGGCCAGGGCCATTTTTTCATTCGTATTCTTCAAACTTTCCAGGAATGTATTGTAAGCCAGCTGTAAGAGCTCCACCCACCAATTGTAGGCCCCAAAATATGCAGGTTTGGAAAGAAATAGTGTTTGTTTATTTATTTATTTGTTTACTCTTGCTATCTTCCAAATAGAACTCATTGGTAACCTAAAACCTTTTTTTTCCCTCTCCTGCCAGCGGCAATACTCGACTCCAAGTAAGTGTTACCGCACTCTGATATTTGTGGCATGATCAGAGATCATATTTCTCCAAATAACTGTTTCTGTTGACATAAAGAGGAACCAAAAGTCAGAAAAGAACCAGACTTCCTATTATTCCTCTTTTCTTCCTTCCAGGCTATGTGAGCATCTCCCTATCCAATGTCACAGGAGTTCAGATTGGCAACAACAACTCCATGAATGTGAATATACAAAGAATGAGACAGCGCCAGAGACACCCAACAGCACCACCGGGCACACGTCAACCTTCCAAACATCAGCAGAACCTCCCCAATATGAAACCCTAAGACTGTCTGTTGGGTTATTTTTTGCCTTACTCATCCAGTGTGTTAGAACATTACACAGAGGTTGAGGCTAAATTAAATCTAACAAGTCCTTGGTTTAGAAAACAATGGCAATAGTTCTCAAATAATTATTGAGCCAAATTCTATTTTTTTTTTTTACTTTCCACCTATTGCTTGTTCTCCCACTCTGCTACTTTTTACTCAGAATGCTTTCGTCTGTGTGGTTTGTCTGATATAAAATTGCATGTTGCAAAAGCATAAGTAGGTGGATGTTCCATGCTCTGTTCTCCATTATATTTTTATGGTTTAAATTTTTCCTCAGGGTAAATGTGTGTGTGGTGCCCTGTGATGGATTGGCATCACATTCAGAGTATGTTCCTTCTTAGTGCCTTGCCTTGGGATACTTTCTGGATTCATTGCAGCCATGACTGAATTGTTTTATTGTGCTGTGTCCTGTTGCTATGGTACTGTAAAAATTGGAAAATTGTAAGCTTCAGAGTTTTACAATCTCGATCAGAATATACTCAAATCTAATACATGGTCTCACCTCTCAACTTATTGAGGCGAGCTCTCGATTTGTAACAAGCCATGTCCTATGTAAGGAGTAACACACAATGGATCTTGTTATAAGGCAAGGTGGTGTATTACCACAATTAACACCCCGAAGTTTATTGCGTTCTTATACTGTTCCATAATGTAAGTATAAGAAGTAATAAATAGTTATTCCACTGCAATTTTTTTAAGTTGTTAACAAATGACAAATGGTTCTTATAAACTCTTTATAGTTGCTTTTAAATGATAAAATGTCCACGAAACAAGTTTTTATGATGATTACAGCCTGTCACTCCCTCGCTAGCTTTTTTCTCTCTGTCTTTTGAGATTCACAAGATGAAAATAAGTCAAAGACAAAACAAGAATGAATAACTAAATAAATAAAAACAAGAAAGCCCAATCTCACCTGTACTAAAAGATCCATTTATTATAAGCATTAGATTATGTGGACCACCCACCATACAAGTCCCTGTCAATGAGCTGTTAATACAGAAAAAAATAACATAAGAGAACAAGCGCGTTGATGGAAATTTATATCATTTATATTACAGCCGGAACCACTGTCACTGAGCTGCTGTTACAGAAAATTAATCCATGCCGTGTGATTTGAGAATTCAACAGTGCTGTGGCATAAGTATTTTCAAAGTGTATGTAAAGTGTCCTCTTTCGTACAAATCCCCCATAGAGACATGGCACTCTGATGATAATAAACAAGGACAGCATGCATGGTATAATCAGCAGGATTCTGGCAACCCCAAATAACTATCCGCCAACTCCTCCATCTGTCACCGGAATTTCATGGATGTGGAACCACAAGATCAGCATCATCCCTGTGTGATACTCAATACTCCAGCACTTTTAACAAAACTGAGGGTTAGGGATGGGGTTCATCCTACTTATGTAGAAAGGAACAGCTGTACGTAATGCACACTGAAGCTTACAAATGCATCACACCATGCATGATAAAAGTGTCTAAAGGGTATTTGTATTATAGAGCAGGACGTTCCATGATGACATCCAATACTCTACGTGTGTGTGTGTATATATATATATATATATATATATTTATACACACACACACACACACACACACACACACACACAAAGCATTCCATTTAGCTTGTGTGAAATGTGATAAAACCCTAATT
>JAQMCW010000013.1:5541378-5555004 GCA_030068335.1 Chrysichthys cranchii
AGCTGGGATTGGCGCCAGCTTCCCCCCGCGACCCTGAACAGGATTAAGCGGCAGAAGACGAATAAAGACGAATATATTAAAGAGTGAAAAAAAAAAGTAAAAGAAAAAAAGCTGTAAAAGTTCCCGCGAGGAAAGCGGTTCCTGAAAAGGTCTTCCAAAACAGAAAAGTCTTTGCATTTTCTTAGTAACATGCCAAGCTGCAGTTTTTCATTGACCTCATGAAAAGAGAGCGAGAGCGAGAGAGAGTAAAAAAGAGAATGTGTTGAGGCTGCACACAGCTAGTATGAGCCAAGTGATAATATGAACTAATTTGTACTATAGGCTATATACTTTTATACTTATGAGAAAAATATGATGTGGGATTGTGTGCTGTTGTTGAAAATAATGAACTTTTACGTTGGAATAGTAACTTCATGTCATTTCAGATTAAAAAAAAAAAAAAATAAAAAAATCAGCCACGAAATCAAACACACAAAATAAAATTCTTTGTCTTCTTCGTGTTGTCCTAAGGGAACAGCCGCGTGTGGGCTAGCCAAGTGAAATTTTGAATAGGTCAGAGCTGCCACGACGCAGCAGACTGCAAACAAAAGCACAGATGATCTGCTGGTACACAGTGTGTTGCTTTACAGAGTTTACACTGTTCTCAGTGAAATCTGAGAACAGTGACATACTCTATATTCATGAATTAGTGCACTTTGAATGGCACTACACATGGTATCCCAGAGGAGCAGTTAGAGGTTATTAGTAATGAATATGAGAAGCATAATGCTTTTGAGACAAAACAATTTTTTTTTCCCGTCTTCGCCGTTTTCATTAAAGCTCTCAGCTTTTTATTAAATCTAGAATCTCCCTGATTTATTTAACTACATGAGAAATCCTGTTACAGGAAAACATCCACGAAACAGTGGTGTGAAGCAGAGTAAATTACCATCCCAAAGTCGATCATTTTCCTATAACAGCGCATTCTGAAGTGTTTTACATTACATTATTGTCATTTGGCAGACGCTCTTATCCAGAGCGACTTACATTTATTACATTTATACAAGTGAGCAGTTGCGGGTTAAGGGCCTTGCTCAAGGTCCCAGCAGTGGCAGCGCTTAGATTTATACTCCCAACCTTCCGATCAGTAGGCCAACGTCTTAAACCCCCGAGCTACACCCTGCAAATCTTATCTTATACCACAGCAATTCACCAAAATGTCCAATTTGCCAAAAATGTTCAATGTTTAACATGTCTAACATGTTGCCATTTTATTACGTCCACCAAACAAGTCAATCCATTAACAGCCTCTCTTTTTATTTCTCTCTCTCGAAAGTTAATTAAAAAAAAACGTAACTTGCTATTTATCGAGAATCCACAAAGCCCTCTTTCCTGAAGACGTTCTGATGTCAGAAAACTTAACGCAGCTTTATATCTGTCTGCCACTATATACGGACTCTGGAGACTTCTCCCATGAATGTACATCTTCACAGAAAACATATCAACAATTATATTTATATTCAGCAACAGTTATGTTTATATTATAATGTCAAGTGCTTATATACGGGAAGTTGTTACGAAAGAAATGAGAACATTTTACAGTAAGCATGTTAAAGGGGCCGGCTCAGAATCCTCTGCTCCGGGTAGCGAGTCGCCATTTTTGAGGTCATGGATAAAACCAAAAGCAATCAACAACAATCCAGTGACATCCTAGACCTAACGTCTTAACTTTTCCTGTGAAATTGAATACATCTTGTCAGAGTATCTATATTTTAATATTTTTTTCCTGACCAATCCATGGTTATTCTGCACATAAACAGACCCGAGGCGACCTTGACCAATGCAAATGGTTTCCATTGTGAATTTGTGGAGGTTAAAATAAAGTCATACTAATAAATCATCATTAACACTGGAACTGCAGGGACTGATGAATGTTTTAGTAATCGGCCTATTACACTTCCATATTGCACATAGAATCGCAAAGACCGAACTTGTGCTATTCCCCAGCCAAGCTCAAATACCTGCTCATGGTCACAGCAGGCAATGGCACTGAGAACAATAATGATGTATCTGACACATGGATGCATTTTAGTTCAACTGAACCTGCCACGGATGGTTATCATGTTGTTATCCAACTGCCAAACTAATAACTCGTGTTCCGTAATGCTCTGGGTACGTTTCCAAAAATAAATAAATAAATAAATAAAAAATGTTTTGCAACTATTTGTCTCTAGTTATGCATTAGATAAGTGTTTGGTGAGACTCTATCCAGCTTACATGTCCTCGTGTTCCAGCATGAGGAGAAATGGGCTGCTTGAGTCATCAGTCTCTCACTGCGGCTTACTGAATTGTGGGTCTGGAACTGCACAGTAGACAACAGGGAGAGGGAGAGGTATAAATAAACCCACAGGAACAGCTCTCATGGTTTCATCAACTAATATTCTGGAGGCAAAACAGCAATGAGATGATCTAGAGTCTGTCTATAATCTTATTCCTTCCAGAGGATCTGTAATCTCTTAATCAATACTTCAACTTTACATCTCAACTCAATTGAAAATCTTCATTGAAAACTTCAACCAATTCCAAATGTGTTGCGTGTCATTGGTTTTCCTCCTCTATAATATCCATAAAACGTACATCCCATTATATAAAAACGGGCGCTCACTCTGAAGTCTTGCTGTACGAAGCCAAATGGGTAGAATGCAAGGCCAAGCCTTCGTTCAGTCAACGGAAATATCACCTAAATAAAGGACAAGACTGATGGGAGTGTGTGCGAGGTAAGGTCAAGCACAGTATGGTTTCTTTCCCTGACTATCAATTAGCGAACGTAAACACTACCATTTACTTTAAAGGGACTGATAATCATAGTAGACACTTAGAAATGGGCTTCAGTGTGAAGGAAGGCTGTTAGACTAAAACACTAGTGGGTAAAATAGGCAGATGGAGCTTAAGCATGTTATCAGATATCTGTACCCCGTTAATGATCCATGTACTTCTCGGATTCTCAACAGACACTTTTAAAAACGCTAATCCAATGGTGCACATGAGCAACATGGAAGGATGGACTTATGGGGAAAACACTGTAACCTTTTACTCTCAGAATTCTTTAACTATCCTAATAATTCAATGATAACTCAAAATCATGGAACATAATTGTCTCTATTTTGTTTACAGCCTACTGTAGCCTCGATTTCTGTACTTGGCTGACCCCGATGTGGTCCTCTGCAGTTGTAGACCATCTGCCTCAAGGTTTGATGCGCTCGGAGATGATTTTCTCCTCGGCATGGTTGTAAAAATTGGTTAGTTGAGTTCCCGTAGTCTTCCTGTCAGCTTGAAGCAGCCTGGCCATTCATTTCTGACCTTTAAGAACCAGCAGAACTACTATCCACTGTATATGCCTGTTTTCTCACACACCCCACCCCCCGCAACCTTTTGGGTAAACTCTCCAGATTAGAAGGTAAATATTCCAAGAGAGCGGTAGTTTCTGAAACAGCTACAAAGCTACATTTTTTTCCCCTAGTCTGATGATTTATGTGAACATCATCTCATCCTCTTGACCTCGATCTGCATGATTTTATGCATTATTCTGCTGTCACATGATTGCCTGTTTGGATAATTGCAAACACGAGTAGGTGCCGCAGGTGTTCCTAATCAAGTGGTTGGTGATGGAAAGTTATTAAAGTATTAATTATTACGCCATTCATTAGACTAGTGACTATCGTGTACGCTGTTGTGTTCCAGCTTGAAGAGGAATGGGGTGTTTGGGCCATCAGACTCTCAGAAGTGTTCTGGGACTGGACAGAGATAGATCGATAGGGAGAGAGAGAGAGAGAGAGAGAGAGAGAGAGAGAGAGAGAGAGAGAGAGAGAGAGAGAGGGAGAAAGGGGGGGCAGGTGATGGGAGTTCTTAATAAGAACCCAGAGGAAACAGCCCTGACAACCCATTTATTATTCTGCATATTATTAAGCGGTCATTACAGTCGAAAGCCGGGAGTGAAGAAGTAGCATACTGAGAGAGAAAAGAGTAATGAAAGTGAAAAGAGATTGGTAAGAGAGAACTTCTGACAGTGAGCACGGCACGTGTTAGAGGGAAAGAAGTGACAGACAAAGACTGAGTGTCTTTGAACGAGAGCTCGATCTCGTTCTTAATGTTCTTAACTTTTTTTTTCTCAGCTTAAGGCCTTCATGCTCTGTCCAATGTGCCTCTGTGTCCCAGTGCTCCTTCAGAAACACGGTCTTCTTGTAATAGCTTTCCTTTTGCACTTATCATATGGAGAGATGAAGGCCAGACTATTCCACATGAACTGGGATTTAATCAACAGAACACATCAGGAAAGACCTCTGGAACTAATTTGGAATGAGTCATGATTGGAATGTTCAAGTGTGTTGCATGTTAAACTAACATAAACGCCGACCAAGTTTCACCTTTGAGTATGTTATTAGTAAGTTAATAAATAGTAGCTGTGGGCTCCATCTACGGACTATCACCAACTGTGGGCCAAGTAAAAGTTAAATAGTTAATTAGCAATGCTTAGTCTCATAAATTATTGCACTGTGCAAAGAATATAAATTACAATACATTAGCATCATTGGGCAGACAACCTTATCCAGAGCTACTTACATCTATCTATCTATCTATCTATCATGTTATTATTACATTATCTCATTTTCAATAAAACTTGACTTTCTTCATACAGTGGGTAACTTCGCCTGGTTATTATACACTTACTGTAAGCTAAAACTTTAAAATTTCTATTGATATTTAAAAGAAGAAAATACCTTGATGTTTATACTAAAGACCTTTCCAACACCTTTACATTACATTACAGGCATTTAGCAGACACGCTTATCCAGAGCTACATACAAGTGCAAAAGGCCGCTACAAGAATAGTAGAATTTCTAGGCAAAGGAAGTTCACGTGCCGAGTGAATAAGTGCCAAAATAACACCTAGTGTAGTATTCTGTAGAAGTACCAATCACCTAACAGCAGTTAAGACAGAGCTATCCATAAACGATAGCAGATGTAAATACATAATACCACTGATCTAACTAAAAGGAGAACAAAACCCCAGTAGCTACCCTGAATACATCGTGACCAGACTAGACAGGATGAAACCTGGGTTACAATGGGATTACAGAGTGGACAGGGAAGCAGGGGAGAGGTGCAGCCCGAAGAGGGGGGTCTTCAGTTTGCGTTTGAAGGTAGTCAGGGAGTCGGCAGGTGTGACCTCAATGGGAAGATCATTCCACCAACGAGGAGCCAGAACAGATAGCAGCCTTGAGCGGGCAGGGCAGGAGTGGAGAGGAGGACGGGCAAGGCGGCCAAAAGCAGCTGAACGAAGGGAACGGGCTGGCAAATAGGGATGGACAAGTCTCTGGAGATATGCTGGACCTAACCCCTTAACTGCCTGGTATGCTAGCGCCAATGTCTTAAATTTGATGCGAGCTGCAGTAGGCAGCCAGTGAAGGTCAGCAAGAAGTGGGGTAACGTGGGAGGAGCGGGGAAGGTTGTGGACCAGTTGGGCTGCAGCATTCTGGATGAGCTGCAGGGGTCTGATCGCGGATGTTGGGAGGCCAGCACTGCTTTACTCTAGTATACAGTTGTAGAAGAGTAAAGATTCAAATCACCTCCAAAAGTACTGGAACACCGACACAAATTTCGCTCTTTTGCCTCTGTACATCACCACAATGGATTTGAAAAGAAGCCATCAAGACTTGTTCATGGGAACTCAATATAGAATCCAAAGAGGTGTTTATGTAAAAGAAAGAGGCCAGCATTAAGCTGAACATATACCCATCAAAAAAGATAGCAGAAACTTTAGGAACGACCGGATCACCAATTTGGTACGGTCTAAAAAAGTAGGAGGGCACTGGTGAGCTCAGAACCACCAAGAGGCCTGGAGGACCATGGAGGACAACCAAAGTAGATGATCAAAGAATTCTTTCCTTGGAAACTTCACAACCAAGTCAAAACACTCTCAAAGAGAAAGGCGTGTCATCGTCAAAGTCAACAATCAAGAGACGCCTTCATGAATGTAAATAAAGAACAATTTAAATTCAATTTTATTTCCATGAATATAAATACAAAAACACTGGTAACAATCCAGAACTAAAAGGCCAGTTTAGCCTTTGCTAGGAAGCCTGCCCAGTTCTGATACAACAGTCTTTGGCCAGATGAAATCATGATTAACTTGAGGCTGATAGCAAGAGAGTTTGGAAAAGGAAAGCAAGGGTTCAGAGCATACCACATAATTTGAGAAACATGGTGGACATGGGCATGTGTGGCTTCAACTGGCGTCTATTGATCATGTGACTGCAGATGAAAGCAGCAGGATGAATTATAAAGTGTATAGAGCTATACATTTTGCTTAGCTTCAGTCAAATTAGTTGTAATGGCACTATCTGGTGTCACCCAAATGATGATGGGTTCCCTTTTGAGTCTGGTTCCTCTCAAGGTTTCTTCCTCTTGTCCTTTCAGGGAGTTTTTCCTTGCCACCATCGCCACAGGCTTGCTCATTAGGGATGTATGTGGATGTATATACACTAATAGATATGCATCTAGGATAATAAGCTTTTAATTGGACTCTATATACTGTGAAGCTGCTTTGGGACAATGTCCATTGTTAAAAGTGCTATACAAATAAAATTGAATTGAAATGTTGCAAAACTGATAACACAGGGCTGATGATACAGATGGATAATGATGTAAAAACATACCGTGAAGGTAACCCAAAAGCTTCTTAAGGCAAAGAAATGAAATGTTCTTAAATGGCTGAGTCAGTCATCCCAAGTGAGCACGCTTTTCACTTCCTGTAGACAAAACTGAAGTCAAAAAGGCCAATAAAACAGTAACAACGCAAGTTGGCTACAGTACAGACCAGGCAAAGCATCTCAAGGGATGAAATTCAGCATTTGGTGATGTCCATGGGCTCCAGACTTTAGACGGTGATTCATTTGCTTCCAAATATTAAAAATTATGCTCATAATTATGTTAGGTTGTTCAGTTAGTTTTGAGCTCGTGAAAATGTAGGGACTGGGTAAAAACGGCTGTAATTCTTAAACGGTTAATACAATATTTTTTGTTTCACCCCTTGAATAAATACTGAAAGTCTACACTTCAAACACACCTTGGTGGGGTCTTTTCAAATCTTCTGTGGTGGTGTACACGGGCAAAATCACAGATAAAAAAAAAAAAAAAAAGAAAAAAAAAAAGAAAAAATGCGTCACTGTTCTAATACTTTTAGAGGGTCCGTGTATTCTCACTATCCAGCGTCACCCTCTTGTTCCTCTCAATGTTTCTTCCTCGTGTAGATTCAGGGAGTTTCGGCTATCTGTAATTTAATACAGAAGGACACATGCTTTTTATTTCCCTGCAGTTATTTTTTAATGTTATAAAACATCTGTGACACACAATCCTGTTATAGCACCTCTGAAGTTATTCCTTTTCATTCTCTTTTTTCCTCCTGAAGTTTATAATACAAAAATGCTGCTCGCCATATTAACAAAAAACCTAAACACGCAAGATCCTCTCTTTTCCAGACTTTTATCCGGAAAACGTAAAGAAAAAGCAAAATCTCTGACTATTTCAAAGCTCTGACACTGAAGACTCCTTTTAAAAAGGTTGGTATTAAAAAAAAAAAAAATAAACAAAATCAAAATAAAAGTAATGTATTAGCTCCAGTGCCCTGCGGTGAATTGGCGACCCGCCCAGGGTGTGTCCCGCCTCTCGCCCGATGTCAGCTGGGATTGGCGCCAGCTTCCCCCCGCGACCCTGAACAGGATTAAGCGGCAAAAGACGAATAAAGACGAATATTAGCTCCAGTTGCGAGCCAAAGCAGAGTTTTATATTAAATGCACACGTTCTATTTTCATAGCTGCCGTTATAGAAAATGACTGAACACCTGACTAATCAGAATTCAACAGCTCTGTGGTATAAACACGTTATAATCCGATGTCTACATCAATTGCCAAGCTAATACCATTCTGTTTCTGTCTACAGTTAGATAAATAAAGGTTGATGAGAACGGTCAGCCCCATTAGCAACCTATTGCACAGAGCAGAGCTCCGTCTCAGATTTAGGCAATGAATGATACATCACTTGGGCATAAATGTCAAGAAGGGAAGGGGAATAAACTATACATATAACATGATTCCTGACCTTCTCGTCAGATGTACCTGTAGGCTCAACTGAGGGAGCAAAGATGAAGAGCGACATGACTGTCACTGAGGTGTGCTGATCAAGAACCAGCCAGCAGCGACTGTTATATACGTATTACAGTCTCTCTCTCCCTTTCTCAGAAGTCCAGCCTTTTTGAAAACCACTAGAGCTGAGATTATCATGTTCTTGCCATTCAGTAAAACGTTTGCACACGTTTGTGTGGATATTATAGTCATTGGTATTATACATCATGTTGTAATCTACTGTGTTTCCTAACAGGACCAGAAAGAAATACTTAACATGTCTGTAAAGTGCCTATGCTGAATTTCGGCAGTCCTTTGCCTAAGGAACTATGCGTACCAAAGAAATAATGTGGGTGGGGCTAAAATTAGTGCCGGTCGTTCGGTCGAGCAAAATCGCTATACAATTTTCCTGACAATGTCTCTGGCTAGCATGACTTTTCTACCCATACGGTGATGTTTGGTTGTTTAGTGACTACTACAATTTCTCTTGTTCTGAATGTACTTTTTCTGGTGGATTTTTTTTTTTTGGTATGTTTACATTCATTGTGATCCATCTATCCATAGTAATTTAGCTTGATTTTACATTAAAACTTTTTTTTTCTTTTTAAGTATTTGCAAAGCTGGCTTTATTTTGGTCGCCACCATTACAGCAAACCCGCTCCGTCAACGAAGGCACCATCAAATGTGACAAAAGTCAAAGAGCTCCTATTACCTTCACAAGTCGTGTTATATAATGGGGAAACCTACAGTTTCACGAACTCAGAGGCTGAATGAGGATACTGATTTTGACTCTGGATCGCAACACTTCACCTCTGTTCAAACCAACCTGACTCATTCCAGTCCACTTTCAGTGATTCCTCAGTCATCTACATTCCCAAAACGTGCACTCAAAATCACAGTATGGCTACCAATGAATACAATTTCCTAGATTATGTCTTAGAAATACCTTTGTACAATCTACGTGTGAACTTTCTCATAAATTTCTAAATTGCTCAAGCAGGCACATTTACGTGTTCCCAAATAATGCAAGCAGGATTCAAGACCAGGTAATTTCAGCTGATGCAGCATTGTACTGCCTCAGATAAGGACAATACATGACACCAAAGGTCAGATCAGCAGGCTGCTCTGAACTTTTCAGACCTGCAGTCTCCATGGTGACCCATAATTTCCCGGGGCAAACACGTGAGACCCAATCAGCATATAAATACTAGCTGTGTGACACTAATGAAAGGGGAAGAGATTGTCCTGAACAACTGTGGCTCAATTCTAAACAGATCATAGGAAATGGGATGTTTGAAGCACTCAAACTGAAGCGAAACCGATTAGCATTGTGTTAACATGTCTTTTTTTTGTGTGTGAAGTATGCTGTAAAAAATTAAAAGCATTGCAAAGAGGGAAATAAGAATTGCATCTCATAAAACCAAGAATAATCCAATATCTGAAAAGCAGATAAAATTAATCTGTATATTAACTTAACCTAAAATTTCTCCCAAACTTTATTCCGAAGGCCCTGTTTTATGTACACAGCACAGAAGTGACCATTCCACAATAGAGAGAAGTAAGAACGATGTTAACACTAATATTCTGTTTAAAATAACTGAGGATTTCTATAAAAGTTGAGCGTGGTTAATTACTCAACTAAAATGCTACTGAAACTTGTAAGGCTTACATAAATAAACTGACAGAATTTTCCCGGAATTGTTTAGGGGGAAAAACAAGAACAAGACCAAGAACATCCAGTGAGCGTCAGTTCTGCAAGCAGAAACACATTGTTGATAAAAGAGATCAGAAGGGAATGGCCAAAGTGCTTTGAGCTGTCAGGAAGTTTATGGCAACTCATAAAGCTTTGCATCCGTGGAGGGCAGAAAATCATCTCAGAACGTATGACACATCGACCCTTTGGCAGATGAGCTACAACAGTGGAAGATCACATCAGGCTCCACTCCTGAAATCCATAACCAGGAAGCTGAGGGTACACAGGACACAAGCACACTGTAATTGGAAAATTAAAGACACAACCTGAATGGCGTCTACAGTTCAGGCTGCTGTTGGTAGTATAATGGTGTGGGGAATGATTTCTTGGCACACTCTTGGTCCCTTAACACCAGGGGAACGTTGTTTGCCACAGCCTGAGTGTGGCTGCTACACCAGGAACGCTGCACCTTGTGTAATCCATTCCATGAAGAATGGGAGATGAAAGAGAAGACAGAAGAAAGGGGATGAGTCCTACTCTGTATTAGTATGTGTAGTAATCCCTGGTGTGGGGATAGCTCGAACAGAGATTCTCAGACACGAGAGATGCGAGGAAGAGGGTTATTTATTGAGGTTTTTCAGCTTTCTCAATACACATATAGACACCATCCATGTTTCAGCTCGCCTGGGGTCTCCCATCGCCGCTCACTGCAAGGCACAAATAGACATAGGTTAATTACCGCCAGGTGCTGCCACGTGCCCACTTACCTCCCCGGTTCCTCTCCCCCGCCACTAAGCGGCGCCCGGCCACGCCTGCGCCGCCACAGTATGGTACTCTTAATAAAAGAGGCTGGTGAATAAACAAGCAAAAGAACTAAAACAAAACAACAGACTTGTGGAACAAGGCCACTTAAAAAAGTACATTTTAGTATGATGGAGAATGCATTACCTCCCATTTAAAGGATATTAACGTTCTGTATTAAAACATTAATTTCTGTTTCCCAGATCTCCTTGCGGAGCAATTTGGCAACACATTAAATCTCAGCAAATACTCCAAGGAGAACTCAAGGTCATCAACAAGTTATCGTCACTGATGCAGCACTGTCCTGCATCAGATAATCGGACAACACATGACACCAAAGGTCAGATCAGCAGCCTGCTCAGACATTTTCAGACCTGTTCTGATGTCATCTCCGACGCCGTCTCTGCTGGCCTTCCGTGACTTCCATGGTGACCCGAAACGAGTGCGAGACCCAATCAGCATAAAAATGCCAGCAGTGAAACACTAATGAAAGATGCAGAAATTATCCTGAATAAGTGTGGCTCCTCTCTGGCTGATCCTGAGGGATGTGTTCGTCAGGACAAAAAGGTCCGTAGGGAATAAGGATAAGGAAAACCCATGGACCAACATACTGTAAAACTATTAAAGCAATATAAACAGGGAAATAAGAATTACTGTGAAATACAACAAACACACAAACTTCCCTAGTTACGACGGACCGACTTACGATTTTTCGAAGTTACAATGACTATTGCAATACACTAAAAATTGTAAAATATTTCGACAATATTTAAGACAAAAGCATTTATCGCTGGCAGGCCAGCATAACAACATATGATGTACAATGCATTTGGATGATGCCCGGATGTACGCATCACTCACGATACTTCACTCTCTCCCATAGCTCACGGAGTTAACATGTGTATCGGGGTACTCTAACGTGCATTACCGCGTGTTTTTTTGTGTGCTTCAAGAGCTAATTTTAATTCAAAAGGCCCCAGCATGTCTCCTACAGGAAAAGACTCCTGGGTAGGCTAGGCTAAGCTCGGCTTAGATACCTAAGCTACCCAAGCTAGGCTAAGCAGTGATTTGATATACAATCACACGATATTTTCCAATTACAATGGGTATAGAGGAACACATCTCCATTGTAACTTCAGGACTACCTGTAGAGGATGTACTGTATACATCCTAAAGTTCTCTAAAACTAAAGAAAGTACTTTTATGCAAGGTTCTTTTCCCCCATCTCGCACAAATGACTACAATCAGCAATCAGCCCAGTAAATTCTAGCATGTTTTTTGTCCGTGTAACACACCTCCATTGTAACTTGAGGACTACCTGTAGCACCAAAAAGCTGATTTTCAGTTTTAATTATACTACAAAACAATAGTATAAAGCTTATAAAACCAGAGAAGAAACATACAATATTCAAAAGTTGGTTAAATCCGTCTGAATGTTTAATAATGCCCAACAGTGTATAAGCACAGTTTCCCTTCAGTCATTCACAAGAAGATACACGGCCAATTTCCATAGCCACAAATACAAAAATAAGGAATAAGTTTGTGGCACTGGCACTTGTGGGAGTGATTCTAAATGTTGTTGCTATTTTCATGACCAGGAAAACAGCAAAGAAGAATGCAGGAGTTAAGTTTTACCACTCTGTCCAACGCTCCATACGTCGCCTCATACGGATCCGTCTGTTTTTTGGGGGTTTTTTTGCTCGGTGGAAAATGTTTTGCAGACATGATGCGTGGTCAGCAATGTCTGCTACTTGATTAAAGGACAACAGTGTATGTAATTGATTAAGGGCGAATATTAAGGCAAATTAAGAGGTGACATGTTGCTTCAGGCAGCTGAGAGCGTGTGGTGACTCATCTATAATCAGCCATGTTCACACGGTCTGTCCTCACAGCTCTAATGCTCAAATTATCACACTCGCACCCGCCCACACACACGCACACACACACTCACCCACACAACAAACCCACATGATCACGGTCTCATAGCTACACAACACCAGCTAATGAAACTGGACCTTCGGCTGCCTCGGTTCAATCAGTTTTTCTTGTATTTATGCCACCTATTCAGGTTGGTTTAGCTTGGCCTGTGGCTCTGGGAGAAAGTGGAGCTGAAGCCTTCCTCCCAGTGTAACACGGGCGTGAAAAATCAGGGTCCAAATCAGTAGCGCAAGGAAGGATGTTGGCACTCTTAGCAGTTCCCATTCCACACCGTTTCTGTTCTGAGAGACACTGCTCCCAAACACTTTCCCTTTTTCTTCATATCAGTGTCCTCATGGTAAACAGAAATGGCAGCATTATTATGAAGGTGATAAATGATGTCATCACTGTGATGCCCCTCCTCTTTTCCACTGTTCCAGTTTCTGAAGTCCTGCCTCCCGCCCCAGTGCATGCTGGGTACCCACTCTGTGTGCAGTCTCTGTTGCAGTGATGTCGATCTGTGCATATTTTGTGGTGCCTTTTCCTGCACAAAAGAGAGAGCGAGAGAAAAAAAAACAAAACACCATTGTGACTGAAACCATGACAATTAGTTATAATATTTACATTAATTACTGTCAGGAAATGTTTTTGAGGTAAATGCAAGAAAAAAAAACAAAAACAAAGAAAGAAAAAAAGACCTGAATAATGGTAGAGAATACTTTAACTGGAGCTGACACACAGGCCACGCCTCCGCTACCGAGACGAGTCGGTGCACAGGCCACGCCTCCGCTACCGAGACGAGTCGGTGCACAGGCCACGCCACCACTACCAAGATGGTACACAGGCCACGCCTCCACTATTGAGACGAGTCGGTACACAGGCCACGCCTCCACTATTGAGACGAGTCGGTACACAGGCCACGCCTCCACTATTGAGACGAGTCGGTACACAGGCCACGCCTCCACTATTGAGACGAGTCGGTACACAGGCCACGCCTCCACTATTGAGACGAGTCGGTACACAGGCCACGCCTCCACTATTGAGACGAGTCGGTAC
>JAQMCW010000013.1:5719565-5733236 GCA_030068335.1 Chrysichthys cranchii
ATGGCAGTTAGCGAAGAAAAATCTATAGATAAGCCGCATTGGTGTATAAACCGCAGGGTTCAAAGCGTGGGAAAAAAAGTAGCAGCTTATAGTCCAGAAATTATGGTACCTGAATCGAACCAGTCAACAAACTTCTGTCTCTTGAGTGTTAATCTATTTAATCCGGTGACATTTTCTGTTCAGCACTCTTGAGTCATGGATATTAAACGTGGCTACCTCACCCTTCCCAGAATCCAATTTGTTGTCTTTGTTTACACATGAGCCACTACGTTTTGAAACCTTGTAACCATTAGCTTTGCTAGCTGTCTTTGTGGAAGCTCACCTCACTGTGAATACCGAACCTTTACAAGAAAACGTTCATTGTGCAAAAAAAAAAAAAACTCTGAAGAGTCAAGTATCAGCCTACGCATAAAATGGACCAGCCATGAATGAAATGCCTACGGTTCTTCTATCCTACCAACTCACAAACAACAACAGTGAACCAAGAATGTCAGGCAAACTCCTACTGTGCGTCTAGCTGTGGAAGATTATCAGCCTCAGCGAGTGGTAAGATTTATGAAGTCAAGTTTATCTACCTTCATTACACGGCTTTGTTGAATACTTGATTCTTATTGGTCACAAACAGCATTTCACTGATAGTTTTTTCTGTGTAATAGACTGTTGCTATGTTTAACAGACCATTGCTATGGACTACATCATCCGCGGGGGATCATTTTTAACTCAATAAAATTGTTATTTAAATCAATTTGTGGCAAAATACAGGTAGTACTCAAGTTACGATGGAGATGCGGTCGGCCACACCCGTCGTAACTTGAAAATATCTAACTCTGTTGAACCATTTAGCCTAGCTTAGCCCAGCTTATGTAACCAGGTTGAAATTATATGTTTATAATCTGTTTGTTTGTTTGAAACTTCACCAACATCTCAAATGTTCCTCCATTTGATTAGTTAAAATATTTGTTTTCAGACCCCAGTCCCATTTAAGAAAAAAGTGCAATTTGGAAGTGTCTGTATTCTGGGTACTGTCGCTTTAAGACGGCCGTCTTTATGCCGTTGTTAACTTCCTGAATGAGGAAGAGGTTTGATGCTGCTCATGATGAAAATTCATTGTAAAGTTTTAATATGGTAAAATGAGTGATTGTGTAGTCCTGCTGTGTTGTTTTAATTGTAAAAATATGTAGTTACGTTATCAGTTGAAGTTCAGTTGTTTTAATATTTATTTTGTAGAGTTTCATATCATGCTCCACGGTGCGACGAGGTCTTTATGTGCTCTGGTTTGCTAACAGGGAGACCGATATTTTACGATGTGGAGTGAGTTAACATTTCACCGAGATTTCTCATTTAAATCACATTTTGGTCAAAAGAGAGAGTTTGTCAGAGAGGTGCAAACCTGATGTGGACCGCAGCACCGTGTCTCTGAGCTCCGTCCAGCCGCGACACCCCGCTACACAAATACTGAGCTCCGCCTACAGACAGCCGCCGCCGGAGCTGTTCCGTTAATAATCACAAAAAAACCCACGGTAATGCACTGTACAGTACACCGATACACAGGTTAACTCCGTGGTTTGCAGGAGAGAGTGAGGCATCACGTGCGACAAGTGATCCGGGCGTCATACGCACACTTCCTGGTGTCGGGCGTGTACCTCCAGGCATCGGCCGCGTACTTCCAGGTGTCGTCTGAATGTCTGTGTACGTCATACACTGTTCCTGCCCGCAAATTTTCAATATTTTCGAAATATTTTACCATTTTTAGCGGATCACGATCGTCATCGAGACTTCGAAAAATCGGAAGTCAGGCCTTCGTAACTCGGGGAGCACCTGTATCGATTTCCCTAATAGCTGTAGTAGTGGCTTAATAAGTGGGATTGTCGCAGATTGGTTTTCAAACCAAACATTGGAATATCGATGGCATCGTAAATGGTGACACACTACTTAGCGCTGAGGCTTCTGAAAAGGATGAGCTGGCTCTTTATATTACTGTCGACTTCCTGTCAGTTCACACCTGTCATTTTTCTTTGAACCCTGTCATCACCAAGGCATTTTTTTGCCCACAAAACCGACGCTCACTGGATGTTTTTTTTTTGTTTGTTTGTTTCGTACCATGATGTTTCATTCTGCTTGCCCTCTACAGACTGATGAAGTCTGTAAAATTCCCAGGAGATCAAGTCATTTCTGAAATCCTCAAACCAGCCCACCAGGCACCAACAACCCTGCCAAGGTTAACATCACTGAGATCACATTTTTTTTGCCATGAAGATTGCTTTTAACATTAACTGAAGCTCTGGACCTGTATTCCCATGATTTACGCATTTCACTGCTGCAGCCTGATTGGCTGATTGGATAATTGCCTACGTAAATGAGCAAATGTACATGTCCTCCTATAACATAAAGGTACCTTAAAACTTGTCTAATGTGGTTTCACGGCCAGAATCTGCTATGTACGATGCTTGGTTTACACAGGTACTTCTTCCCCCTATTCTTCTGCAGTGTGGTAATAAGTTTGTAATCCTCTGGATACCCTTTTGCAAGATCCTGAAAGTGTTAACTGCAATTATGAGCCTTGGTATCGTGTTGCTTTAAACAAAACAAGAGAGATTGTGGAAAGAGCTGATAATAGAGCAGAACTATAGATAAGGTACAGTCTGTGGTATTGATTCTGACAGCATGGTTTAATACTGAGCTCTCTCTCGAGCACTCGCTCTCTCTCTCTCGCTCACACACACACACACACACACACACACACACACACACACACACACACACACACACACACACAGATGATTGTAGAGCGTCTGAAATGATCTCTCCTATGTTTTTAATTAGAGTTGGAGTCTCTTTATGGATCAGAAGACAGCGATCCTTTCATATAGCCTTCACTCCCTGTCCATCTCTCTCTCTCTCTCTCACACACACACACACACACTCACAGCCCGTATCTCCCGCGGCCCATATTTCTCTGTCAGCGTGATGTATGGTCTGATGCTGTTAGGATACAATAACAGTAGATTAAACAACCTTCACAAGGCCACTGAAATGTCAGGTTGAAATCTGCGCTGTATCCTGTGTAACAAAGTGCTGTCTCGGCACAATTAGCCGTCTGCGTGGATATATAACACACTCACTGTTTGACAACCGATACACTCTGTAAATAAAGTCGAATGAAACAACATCCTCCCCTCCTCCACACACACACACACACACACACACACACACACACACACACACACACACACACACACACACACATATATACGCTCACTTTTGCATCTTTGTCTCTTTCTGCCTTTTTTCTATTCTCATCTCCCTCGCTTTCTGTCTGCGAGCTCACTTTGAGGTCTGATCTGTCATGCCAGCCTGAAACATCACCATTACAGCACACCATGGTTCTTTAAAAAGACACTCAATTACTGATGGAGCGAGGAAGGGGGGCAGGAGAGACACGATACACAGAGGTGTAGGGCTAGTCCTCGGGGAACATAAAAGGCACTTAAATATTATAGCTCGCACACGTGTTAATTGTAGATTAGCGCAAGTCCTGTGGGATGGAGAGAAAACTATTTAAGAGATGAGAGGAACTTCTTACCAAGTACGTATTCACCCTTAATTCAGCTCCACACACACACACATACCAGCACACGCAGGTGTAAAGACAGGTACATGTTTCTAGACTGCTGGACCTGATTTTTTGGTTTTCTTTTACACTGAATCAGTGATTTAAAAATAAAAATAAACACATAAAATCATATCATGATTAAATACTAGGAATATCCAAAGTAACAAATACATGAAATAGATATCACCAGCCTTGATATGCCTGAGTCTCGGGTCAGAGCATGCTGGTCAGGTGATGTTTTGCTTAGTTGTAGCAGTTGCAGTCAGGGGCGGAGCTACGGACGGGGTGGGCGGAGCTACAGGCGGGGCGGGCGGGGCAACCGTCCCTGGGCCCAGGGCCCTCTCCTGTATCGTAAGGGGCCCTCCCATGGTTTGTAGGGCCCCCGCCCCCCCAGCTATAAAAGGCCCCTCCCAAAAACGCAAAACACCGATCGCACAATCCCCCCCACCCCCGTAATTACAGTTTCAGAATGACTGAAATACCCCCCCACCCGTTCGTTCGTAATTACAGTTCCAGAATGGCGCCGCCAGGGCCTTGTGTGCTGTTGTCCCGCCACTGGTTGCATTATTTGTTTGTTAAGCAATTTCTACTTTGCACTAACATAACCGTCCGTTTAGGGGAAACTAGCTTTATGACATCCAGCAATGGTTGGATGACAAATACTGTACGATTTAGAATTTTGGTAAAGATGGCTTTACAGACTGCTGGTTTTTCAAGGCTGATTGAGAAATAGGGCGGTAGCAAAACAACAGAAGATGTAATCAGACTCAGAGTTGGCGTCTGAAGGCCAAACGTGACTCCAGTATTTGCGAAGGGAAAGTTATGTGTATTTAGAGTTGGGTTACATGCATGCTTGTCCATTTGCTGTGCTTCTCATCTATCCATCTATCCATCCATCCATCCACCCATCCATTTTCTTTACTGCTGGATCCAATCCCTGTAGACTTGAGGTCATCATCATATCTTATCACTCCACCACTGAATCCACTGAAGGGCGGCCTGGTTTGCTTCCAAAAGGTCTTGGTTGGAGCAATTTGGTCCCAACTTGCACTCCCAGAGGATGTGCTTCATAGTCTGGGTAGGTTCCCCGTAGGGACAGGCAGCATTAGCCACCAGTCCCCATCTGTGTAGGCTGTCATTCATCTTCAGCTTTACGTTTTCTGAATCTTCTGTAATCCAGCTTCGATCTCTGGACCTTCAAGTTTGTGATGAGGTTTTTTAACCTCTATGCCAGGTTTGTACCAGCTTTTGCTTGTACCAATTGCTGTAATGGGAGAGGAATAAAACACTTCAGGACGTGCTGTATTGGATCAACATACACCATCATGCCATTGACTATTTTCCTATAATGGCACGCCTCAGTATGTTTTATTCCTGAAGCCAGGTGAGCACCACTTCCTTTACTTCATCATCAGAGGGGAATCTGTGACGGGCGCAGCGCCTCCTTCAGTGGACTGAAGGTGTGATAATGGCTCGGCACCCGATCCAGGCTGTAAGGAGGACGTTGGAATGCGAGTCGTCGCGCTGTCTCTACTGTCCCTGCTGCTGTATGAGGACGTGCATTGTCATGGTGCAGCAAGACTGTTTTGGACAGCGTTCCTCTTCTTTTGCCGCGAGTTGCAGGTTTAAGGTCATTTCGCAGCAATGCGCAGTAATTTGCACTGTTCACTGTTCCCTCATGTGTTTAGAAATGGTCCAGAATAGGCCCCTTCATGCCCCAAAGGAACATTAACATGGTTTTCTTGGACAAGATGGATATCTCCACTCCATGCTTTGTATTTTGCTTTTTGAGTTATCTTGCATAATTTAAAAATCCCTTTAACTTTTTGATTCTCGCTCGTATTTTACACCAAAGGTATATGAAGCATGGATTGTGTGCCTGCAAGGTGTCACACACTACTGCACCCCAAACTTTCCAATATAAGCTTTATGAATCCTTCTTATTATTCACAAACCAAGCTGGTCCGGTCCAGGGAGACCTGACTTTTATCTGAATGAACCATAACTTAAGAAACAAAAGAGCATTACGCAGACTTATTACTCGAGGATGAGGATAAAGCGTGTTCATTCTGAACTCATCATCCTTCGGATATGACATGTCACGTCGCGAATGCTTTCTGACGGGCAGGAAAAGCACCGAGACGCCAAAGTGTCTTAAATTACATTTGAATTTCAGATGAGGCATTTTCTCAGCAACTCTACATGTTTACACACGGAATGACAGAGAACACAATTCCAATTTTATTTTCCCTCTATCTCTGTCTTTCTCTCGCTCTCTCTTGTTTCTTCTTTGTGTATAATTTATGAATGAAATGGCTGTTTGGGAGCATTAATAATTGATGCTGGCCAGCTGCGTCCACTGGGATGAGAATGGAAAATGGCTGAGGGAACTGGAGGATTGCTAGGCTTTATGCCGTCGATTCATCTCTTTTGATATCTCTGGTTCGCTTTCTGTCACACATAGGATCAGCCTGACCTTGTTGTTTTGCAGTGGCCACTAAATGAAGTCGGAGAACTTGGCGGAAGAAGGGATTTGTTCTTCATTACCTGTCCATCATTCCCGCCTCGCTCTAGTGCACTGTCTCCAGGGAGATGCTTAGAGGAAAAAAAAAAAAAGGTACAAAAAACTAAAATGGCTGTCAATGGCAATGTTAGTAAAGATCATTCAGAATGCCAAGAAGGAAAGATAGGAATTGTGTAGTAAGATTGGCAAGGCATTGCAAAAAGATGGCAAATGCATTTTGTCTTGTAAAATAATGCATGAACTTCAAAAAATTCGCCTCTGTGTAATGGACTCCAGCAGGGCCCAGTGGAACGCCCTCTCAGCAGGCTCAATTGATCTCCGTATGAGATCATTTAACACTGTCATGTCAATGTTCGGATTTAAAGATCACGAGGATAAAACATGACACGAGAAGTGGAATACTTTTGTAGGCAATGGGGTGGATTGCAATGCCATTTTCTGTAGCTTTAGCTGTTCAATACGGTGGCCCTGAAGTGCGAACCACAACAACAAACAGGGAATAACAACCGGAAAAAAATCCCAAAACATAACGGCAAATCCCAAAACGCAACGGCAAATCCCAAAACGCAGCGGCACATCCCAAATCGCAACGGCACATCCCAAAACACAACGGCACATCGCAAAACGCAACGGCAAATCCCAAAACACAACAGCGATTTGTCATGGTTTGTCTGGTTTTGCTATTGTGTTGTTGTGTTTACAGACTTTGTTGTTGTGTTTTATGATTTGCAGTTGTGTTTTCAATCTTGTTGTGTTCTGGGATTTGTCGTGGTGTTTTGTGATTCGCCGTTGTGTATTTGGTTTTGTTGTGTTTTGCCATTTACACTTGCGTTTTTTTTATTTTGCTGCTGTGTTTTGTGAATTGCCGTTGTGCTTTGCACTTCAGGGCCACCGTAGTTTAGTGCTCCAAATATCCATATCAGTATTTGGATTCCAAAACTTGAAGTGTGCGTGGTCTAAACTGGAATATTTTGTTGTTGTTGTTGTTTTTGTTAATTTTGCTGTTGTTGTTATCAGTGGTCCGTAAATTCTGGCTTTTCCAGTCCTTCAACCTCAACCACGTCATCCCAGGTCATAATTCATCTCAACTTGAGATGTGCTTAGGACCGTTTCCTGGGTCTATTTTCTAAAAACTAGAAGTCTGTCCATTCTGGGCTACTGTAGAAACGCAACGTGGTGGCAATGGGAATTGGACTTGCTCCCTACTTCTATATAAAAGGCTCGTTCTAAGCTTATGAACACACAATGATTTGTACTTACAGGTAATTATACACTAATGAAAGTCAGTAGTCCAGCGTCTTAACCCCCAGAGCTTCCCCTTACCCACTTTAGCACTTAAAACCTTATTTGAGGACCCAAGTGTGGTAGGTTGGCCATGCTGGGATTAGTATTCTGATCAATCAATAGCCCAAAGCTTTAACCACTGAATCATCTCAATAACCCCGCAAATATTTGACATTATGTTGTAAATCTGTGGTCAGTGCTCACTTAATATTCAGAACCAGCCTGAATTTTAATTAACAGGAGATAAATGCCAAAGCTTTGGATTCTAGAGCTGTGCACATAAGCAATATATAAAAGCCCACAGGTGCAGGATACCCCCCCGGTAAACACGGACAGAAATTTAAGCCTGTTTGGAAACTATGAGGGAGAAATAAGTGGCACAGAATCATATGTTAAGTCTCCAGCCTGTACTTGCAGGTTAAAGCATGATCAGAATGAACTCAGTTACATATTAATCCCAAGGGACTTGCAGTGTGCTTTTTCTAATGTTCTCTAATGCATTAAAAACGGCATAAATGCACACCAATATGAAACACTGATAGCATAACAGCTTCACCTCCAGTATTAATGAGGAAACTCTAAAAGTAAAGGTTTCTCCTGAATACACATTTCAGAGTATTTTAGGGTCTTAGGGTTCCTCACCCCCATTGAACGTGGAATGGAAAGCCAGATGTTGATTGGCAGAATCACAACTGGTTCATATTATTTGCTATATCGTTGCTGTATCCAGAAATTACTGGAAACATAAAGAACGTGGCTTATTTTATTTCAGTGAATTTCAGCAAACAATTTAAAATAGATGAGCAATGATGCAATAATGGGTTAGGTTTCAGGTCATAGTTTACATCACGGGTCGGCAAGCCGATCCGTGGAGGGCCGGTGTGGGTGCAGGTTTTTGGGATGACCTCTCAATTAGACAATAATAAAGCAGTTTAGAGCTGTGGGAGGAGTCTTTTTGAATTGCTCATAGAAAGGTCATCCCAAAAACCTGCATCCACGCCGGCCCTCCACCACCCCTGCTTTACATACATGTTAGCTATAAACACAGCGTCCTAATCCTACTATAATAAATAACCAATAACCTGTCAGAAGTCCGTCTGGGATGAAACATAGATATTTGAAATGAATTGGTTTGGTTGTTTCTGTTCTTTTTTCAGTATTGTACTAAATTGCCTGTTCGCTAAACACACCTGATACCTTGCTAGCTTAAAAAAAAAAAAAAAAAAAAAAAAAAAAAGAAAGGACTACAGTGTCCACTCAGATCTATGGTGGAATTTAGAGATGCTTATTCACCAATGTTTTTGGGAAGAAGCCCACGCGAGAGCATAGGAAGAACTTCACAGCGCATCCCGAGAACAAAACTGGGACTCTGAAGCTGTAAGAATGTGACAGATATATACGTTTCTATCTCTTTTTCTTTTGCTGAGTAGAATCCATTCCACGAGTATACATTTCATGCTCAAAGATCCAGCAGTGACTTTGGTGATTTTAACTCCCAATTATCTGGTCATATCTTATCAGTTCTCTCTGTTGAACCGGCTTTGTTCTCAGAGATTATTAAATGATTCATGGACGGTTGTGCTCAGACCACATCGATGTTATGAATCAGACACCATTTATTCCAAAACGGTACAGTTCCACTGTGGAAACGTGTGACGCAAATGCATTTGATGCATAATTGAAGAAGGCGTTGCTGAAGTCACATCTCAACCTTCATTTGATGCACCAGAAGCAAATGACTCAATTTACCATGAAACGCACTTGATCTTTACCAATTCAGTCGAGCTATTCTTGAGATAGTGTTGCTTCCAAAGGCCAGGGGCGAACAGGCATGGTGTAAGATCTATAAAACATGATTTCCAAGCCACTGTGTGCTATGGTTTAATCAATAAACTCATTATCGCTGGTGCCAGATGCAGTGTGATCCTGCACTAATATCTTCATTGGGCTTACCGTCTTCCAGCAAACTCGATGGGCCAAACTATGAGGGATTCTAATATATACTGTTAACATACGTGGAAAGTGTTGACATGTTTATCAAATAAACAAATATATACAATGGGGCCTCGACTTACGTTGGAGATCCGTTCCAGAACTCACATATTGTATAATAATGTTAAAACAGCCTACTAGAGCACCTGGATCTCCAACTAGTTAACGAAAAGGTACGGCGGTGAAAGTAGCTATGCGCCTTGCAAAGACCTCACGCCGATTGGCTGACGTGGTGAACGAGTTGGTTATGATTGGTCCGTACGTTTGTGCTCAGGGTTTGTTTGAACTCTGTCAGGTTTGGATGAGAGGTCGATCCTGAGCGCCGCATTCGTTTAAATATCAGCAAAGAGAGAATCCTGGTGCTCCGAGAGCATCCGGGTAACTGGCGACAATAACAACAATAACAATAATGTAATGTATCATTAAACAGCATGGATCCATCTAGCAACCTAAAAAGATTTTATAATTAAAAAAAAAAGCATAACGATAACTTGTACATTTTTGTAGTAGATGTCCGAAATGTACATAAGTATCTATGTCCGGCGAATGTAAACAAAGCCGTCTTCCTGGAATAGCGCCGCGTGACGACGTATTCGTCCGCTCCGCTCGCCAACTAGTTCCCGAGCAAAATTTGTTTTAATGTACTTCGGAATGATGGAATAAGACTTTCTTAATAAATTTATGGGAGACGGCGACCGACATAACCATGACATGCCATAGGTCGAGGACGTCGTAAACCGAGGACCTGCTAATAGTAGTAAAATTACCCTGCAAATCAATAACGACGAGTTTTTAAACGTAAACAGCGGTGCTTGAAAGTTTGTGAACCCTTCAGGATTTTCTATTGAATTTTCTGCTCTTAATCCAAAAGCAATTTTATGCAAAGAGTTCATGTGAGATAACTCCCCAACATCCCATGGTTGAATCTCTTCTGTGTACAGAAATGAGCTCAAATCGTTTTAAGCTGATGTGCAAGGACTGATAAACAGGTCTGATCAATGTTCCCAAAATGTTTAGTTGCCGTTATTGCTGTCCAAAAGTATCTGAAAGCAATGGTTCACCTATTTTTTGCCGCTAACAGATAAAACAAAGTAAAAATCCAATGATGTTTTAGGTTCATATTTACGCAGAAATATAGACAATTCTAATGGCTTCACAAA
Source organism: Chrysichthys cranchii (assembly GCA_030068335.1). NCBI lineage: Eukaryota > Metazoa > Chordata > Actinopteri > Siluriformes > Claroteidae > Chrysichthys > Chrysichthys cranchii. The sequence continues at coordinate 5,730,139 of JAQMCW010000013.1, forward strand.
CTTTCAAGCACTACTCTATAAGTGATAAATGGAATTCTTTGGCTGTAATATTACAAAGTCATAAAATTATAAAATGTACAGAAATTGCAGTAATTTAATGAATGTTACCTTAAAGAAGGACCCCATATTAATATTTTTGCTGGTTATTGAGCACTAGCTTGTTAGCTGGCTAATCTTGTCTAGGTAGTTCTAAAGACACCGTTCTGCAAGTCAGATTATTACACGATAAAGATACTCGAACAATAGATCAGCGATTAAAGAAAATGATACTAAACGTATCTGGGTTTGTGAAGAAATGTGGTGACTAAAAAAAAAAACATTTTTGAGGTAACAACATTAGTGTGTTTTATGTTTTGCTAGTGCCATTTTTGTATTTGTAGTTTAGTACATTTTGTCCTCCTACTGGTGGCTTGGGGTATTGGTCGATTCTCTCCATCTATTGGTGACTTGTAGATGAGCATCGTCGCACCAGCTGCCCTGAAATTTTCAGGAAAGTTCGTTTCACAATGCAAGAACTTTGTCCTCAGCTGTCTTTTGTCTCAGTGGTACTAAACTGGCCATCGGTGAGCATGTAAGTGAGCGTAAAACTGTGATTTTTGCCTGAGGTTGGCCCCACACAGGGGCACAATTTGGCCGATTTTGGGTCCAGTTCACCTTTTTTTAAAATCATGGCGGCGTTCCTGATTCGAAGCCGGTTAGAAGCCGTTATCCGCCCAAATAATCCTGTTGTATTGAATGAAAGGTTGAAAGAATAATAACCTAATTTTCATCACCTGGATGCGAACCTCCCTAATTCTGAAACATTTTCAAACATTTAATATGAATGAGTCAAAAAGAAACAGAGATTAAATATTAGATTAACTATGAAATATTCTAACCCACGATAGTCAGTGAGAGCGAGCTGACTGGGAAGCGTCAATAACCAGATGTCGCGTCCTTGTGTAGGACGGCATCCCCATGATGGTGGAAGGTCTGAGAATGAATTGCAAAAAAATGACTCCATTTCACTCCGGCCTTCACCTGCGAACAAATAACACTAATGATAGCTTGTACCGGTGGCTTGCACTACCTCACCTATAGCTAGTTTTTCGTTCTGGGCAAAGCATAGCACGCAGATGTGCAACAATCTGAAAATGCCGGTCCACCTCCATGTTTGTTTTGCTTCAAAGTCATTTTTGATCATGTAAGTTTCTGCGAGATGGCAAAACCTTGGGATTTTAACTGAATGGACTGGAGTGTGTGTGTGTGTGTGTGTGTGTGTGTGTGTGTCTGTGTGTGTCTGTGTGTGTGTGTGTGTTTACTATTAAAATATTAAAATTCAGTTAAATCTCTTGCTAGTTCCACGATCTCTAATGTTTTGAAAAAGATTTGAGGGGTTTTTTTTTGTTTGTTTGTTTGCTTGCTTTTTTTTTACCGATGAAAAAATCTGATTACTTTCCCAGACTTCCGTTTCCATGCGTTGCTCTTGTTTGGGATTGATTTTCTCTGGAGATTTTATGTTCTCTGGGTTTTGTCTCCCTAACTTGTATCATGTTTCCAGGTAATCCTCGGGGATATATTTTTGCTTTGTGTCTGGTTTGATTTCCTTATGTCCTCTTGTTGGTTTATTTCACTTGCACATTTGTTTGTCTTGTTTCATTAAATCATTAAATCTTTCATGTATTCGTAACTCCTGCGTCTACGTGCTTCGTTTGCTCAGCACTGACCCAGTAGAGTTTTCTTGGGGGTTTTTTTCTCTAAAATGAAATTTTAAAAAGCACTCGCAAGTTTGATCGAGCTGCTCTAGTGCTCTATGTTTGTACTATGAGGAATAATTCAGACCGTATCCTTAGCGTTATATATACACATGTTGTGCTGGAAGATTGTTGTTGATTGGCTGGTCCAAATACTAGCATACTAAAAAAAATTGATGTATTTGATCACATAGGAAGGAAAAATAAACCGTTTCTTTTCACAAATCTGCCGTCCTGACTTCTTTCCAGTCTTCCTATAAAATTCTCCAACGTTGCAGAGTAATCATTCATAAAAGGGCGGTTTATGATGAGCGTTATAAAAATATCCCTGTAAAATATCAGTAAACGTCGATTTTCCCCCCTGGAATATAGTATTTTTTTTGTTGTTCTTATTGCAATACTTTTTTTTTACCCACTAAATGTAATTTACCACAATATTTTAGTTTATCTGCATCACGGGATCACAATATAATTAATGTAACGGAGCGGTTTTTACCCTTTTCTTTTTCTTTTTTTTTACAGAATATTTTAAGAGTACACAAGATAACGTTATTGATCTCATCAGTGATATGTGAGAGGGCCCCCCACCTTTTTTTTATCAACATGCATTAAACATTGCACTTTAATATCACTTATCGACATTTATATACAGCTAGTGCCCAGGGAATATGACGGCCAACAGAGTGTGTGTGTGTGCGTGCGCATGTGTGTGTGTGTGTGTGTGGGTGTGAGAGAGAGAGAGAGAGAGAGAGAGAGAGAGAGAGAGAGATTCAGTTCCAGTGGGAAATTTGTCCATGTTTAGAATGTGTGAGTAAAATGCCGGAGTGCAATGGGCTTTATTGAAGTTATATGTCACACACCCACACACATACCCTTAATTTCCCATCACACACACCCACACACACACACACACACAGCCAAGCAAAATGTCTACTCACGCATCATCTACATAGCATGGATAAGGCATCTGCTGAATATAGACACCCAGAGTGTTCTTGACACCCGTGTGTGTCTGGATGATAGCTCGATCTAGCATGTCTTGTAGATACACAAATCCTCCTCTCACGTAGTGCAGGTCGTTAAAGGGGTTGTCCCGAGCAGACGGAAACCAGGACCTTTAATTAAGAGAAACACACACACACACACACACATTACCAGGATGGAATGGACTCTAATACAGAGAACCCCCGCAATATCGCGGTTCACCTATCGCGGGTTCAGTGCATCGCGGATTTTGATTCGCGGAATTTTTCGGCTTTCGCGGGACTCTGGAATATAAATTAGAATTAAAAAAAATGTTAATTCAAACATTAAAAGAACATTTAAATTGAAATAAAACAGTATGCACTGTATTTCATCAGCGGA
>JAQMCW010000013.1:5733336-5748750 GCA_030068335.1 Chrysichthys cranchii
GTATCGGTATCGGCAAGTACACAAATAAAAATACTCGTACTCGTATCGGTTTGGAAAAAAGTGGTATCGGTGCATCCCTAATTCTTTCATTTATTTATTTCTAGAGTTGCAAACTGCAAACTGAACGACCAACAGAAGAAAACTTTCTAGGTATGCATATGTAAAGTTAAATTAGTAATAATACCTCAGGTTCAATATTCTTATATTGTTATATTCTTATGTTTATGATATTCTTATCGAAAGAAAGTCTATATCAGTCAAGATAGCTTTGCTTGCCAAGATGACTTTTTCTTTTGCAGCATTGAGACTTGCCAGATAAAAGTCTCCTCACGGAAAATGACCGACAATTATGCAGACTTTGTGACGTGGAAGTACAGTATGTGCCATAGGAACAATAATGTATTATAAGAAACACATGAATGCAATGATAATAATAACAAGAGGATTTCTACAGCCGTGTGGTCAAATCGTCTTTAGTGTATTATTATTATTATTATTATTATTATTATATAGTTTGCACATCTGCTTTTTTGCTTTGCTTTTTTTTTTATTTTAGGTGTAGATATTATTTAGAGTGGCAAATCTAATGATTAACAAACTACTTATTTGTATATGAGCACACAGCGCCCTCCATATTTATTGGCTTCCCTGGTAAAGATGGGTAAAAAGCTCAGGGTGCAGCAAAGAGTGGCATTTTGGGGTCATGAAGCCTCCATAACAACCATTAGATGCTATCTATACCATGCCAACAGGTTGTTTGGGAGGCATGCCAGGAAAAAGCCTTTTCTGTCCTACAGACACAAATGTAAATGTGTTGAGTTTGTTAAACACCCCTGAGCCTTTACCCGGAACCGTGTGCTTTGGTCAGATGAGACGAAGATTGAGGTTTTGGCAACAGACACTCCAGGTGGATTTGGTGTAAAACAAAGGATGAATATGTGGAAAGGCACATCATGCCCAGTGTTAAGTACGGAGGAGGATCTGTGATGCTGTGGGCCTGTTCCTCTCCCAAAGGCCCTGGGAACCTTGTTAGAGTGTGTGGCATCAGGAACTCTTTGAATTACCAAGATATTTTAAATAAAAATTTGGTGGCCTCTGCCAGAAAACTGAAACTGGGTCGTCATTGGGTCTTTCAGCAGGATAACGATCCCAAACATATGGCCAAATCAACACAGAAATGGTTCACCGGACACAAAATCAACCTTCTTCCATGGCCATCTCAGTCCCCAGCCCTAAATCCTGGAAAAAACCTGTGTGGTGAGCTGAAAAGGAGCATGCATAAGAGAGGACCCAGGACTCTGGACGATCTAGAGAGATTGTGCAAAGAGGAAAGATCCTAAGATCCCTCTGTCTGTATTCTCCCACTTTGTGAAATGTTCTAGGAGATGACTAAGCGCTGTCCGATTGGCAAAAGGGGGCTGTGCAAAGTATTAACAGCAGGTGTGCCAATAATTGTGGTACTGGTGTTTTTGTTCTGAACGATGATTTCTTCATGTGGGATTTTGTTCCCCCTGAATAAATGCACTCACATTAAAGGTTCGATTTTTCTCAGATTCTCCGTGTGAGATTACACTACTGCGATTAAAAAAAAAAAAAAAGGATTTATTTGAAAGGCTTTTAAAGGCCACATCTTAACCAGGGGTGCCAATAAATGTAGAGATCACTGTAGGATTCTGAAAGCAAATCTAAAGCATAGATTTCCCACATCTCATGGTACTTTGGTTTCCTACTCATGACTAATGTGCTAAGTTTCCTAAAAGTCACAGAACATAATCTGTCTTTGTCACGTGAGACCCACAGTCGCTGCACACACCTGTCTTTAATCTTATCCGTCCGCTCTGTGTCCTCGACGTCCATGCGGATCTTATATCTGATGAGTGATGGGCTGCCGGCATCCAGGTCTGTAAAAACCACTCCAGCCCAAAACGTCTCCTGATCCAGGAGCTTGAGGGCCCGTTCCACCAACACTATCTCACTGGGCACAGCCTCAAACTTGTCCAGATTGAAGCACTGCAACCACACACACACACACACACACACACACACACACACACACACACACACACACACACACACACGCGCGCACACTGATCACCCTGTAGAAGCAAAACAGCACAATGGTGTGGTGAAAGCACGTGTTCAGGTTTGGACAGAAAGAATAGCAGATGATGTAGATGAATGGCTATATGGATAGATAGAGCAGGAGAGTGATTTGTAGGTGTGTGGTCCAGTTTCTCATCTGTTTGCAGCTTCTCGTTCTTTCAGCTCTAATGAGCCGTCATGGGTGATGGACCAAGGCCAGGGTACGGCAGAATGTCCAAGCAATTTCAACAGAACACAGCACAACTGACATGTACACACTGAAGCAGCAAGCTATCCGCTTCAATAAGGCCCCATAGCAGCATGTAGGAGGTACTGCACCACTTGCATTAACTACTTCTCCAGCACTCAGTGGATTCCTGGCTAGCAGAAGGCAAGAGAACAGCGTTATTTATTTATTTTTTATTTGGACAGACCATTTTAGATTCAGGCTCACAGCTGTTTCCTTTACCAAATGCACTGTAACAACGACAGAATGAGATCCATCCACGTTTTATTATTTTTTTAAAAACAAAGATCATTGCATGAAATGAACACCGTGCCTAACGAACTTTACTGAAAAAATATGATCATTTTCTAGCAAAGGTTATTTCAATAAAATATATATGGTTTTTTAAACTATGATTTATTTTTTTATATATATATATATAAAATAGATTATTTGGCAAAATGACTGACACCCCTGAAGCATATCTAACCTGTATGCAGAATAATTTCCATTTATTTTGCAATTTAAAACTCATTTAACTAATAAAAAATAAAAAAAAAAGAAGAAGAAGAAAAAAAGTTTTAGCTACAAGAATCTCCAACCTTTGACTTACACACAACATGAAAAGGCTCCATGCTGCTATTCAGGGTTAAGCAAATCAGGCTTCAGTATTAATGGGAGATTTCAATTGTCAGGGTGCCAAGATTTTTTGAAACCACTGTTTTTTTCCTCAGTTTTAAGCATCATTAGATTTCAGCAGCAAATTAACATGGAAATGCTTAAGATAAATACAGCATCATAATGTCTTTAACCTGTATACGGTATATAGCTACAGTACAGTCGTCCCTCACCTATCGCGGGGGTTACGTTCCGCCGCCCCCCCCAGCGACAGGTGAAATCCACGAAGTAGCGACCTTATATTTATTTTATTATTTATAGATATTTTAAGGCTTTATAAACCCTTCCCACTCTCTTATTAACCTTTCCCACACTCTTATAAACACTTTCTACACTCTTAAACCTATGTCATTTTAACAACATATAAAATCCTACATGGGTATTCACCAGTGAAGTATACTACAACTTGAATGATCAAGATGATGAATTAGCGGTGCAGTACTGATGACGATGAGATGATTGGTCACTGAGCCAATCAGCGCCCAGGATACAGAACACAGCGCTCTGGTTGGGCGCCTCCCATCCATCAGCCAATAGTATGCCGTGTACAACCTCACGTGGGCAAACTAGCTCAAGCGGTCGTGGCGTACACTGCGTTTTCATTGTGTGTTCATCCGCTGATGAAATACATACTGGATTTCATTTCGATTTAATATTCTTTTAATATCTTTGAATGAACATTTTTCTATTTTTTATATTGCATATAAAAACCGCGATACAGTGAAGCCGCGATAAGTGAACCGCGATATGGCGAGGGACGACCGTATCAACAAAATAATAACCTTGATGCACTTCATAACACTCCCACAGTACCAAAACTCCATCCATGTTAAATACATCGGCTTAAACACATGTATAAAATACAAAATCCTGCATTGTCAGTCCTTATGCGTGTCATTTTCCCAGTGTGAGGTGTAGCAGGAAATTACCCCTCTCCTCTTCCTCTTCTCCATTATAAGGCGTACGAGCCACAGCTGATTCCTTCGCCAACAAATTTGCTTCTCCATTCAAATAAGCTGCAATTTGAATGCCTGACCTTGTAGCGCTGCCTTAAAGCGCCGCGTAATTAGCTCATTCTCAAAGTTTCTGTTTAGTTGGTCTTATTAAACTTATTTTGAATTCAATGAAAAATTCCTAATGCTATATTCAACCATTCTTCCTGAATGTGGATCCCCCCCCCCCACTACACACACACTGTTATTATTTTAGTTATTCTTCATCGCAGACACACATCTTAATTTAACACTAGTATGCCAGGTAAACGTCGGCAAATTGCTAATTGCTCCTCTGAAGTTCTAGGTTTAAAACCTTCACTAGCAAAGCAATATGCAATTTGGGATCAATTAGACAAGGCGCAATTGTAATCACGGTTCCAGTTGGGCAAACAGAGCTGCTTTCAATGCAGAGTATTTGTTTAGCTAATATAACTACTAGAGGCGAAGCCTAGAAACATGAGAATGTACAGGTCAAGAAAAAAAAAAAAAACGACTAAGAAAGAGAATGAGAGGTTGAGAGAATCGCCTCCAGTCAGAAAGCACCATGGGAAACCACAAAGCATTGCTGAAAAATGTGTAATGTCATGGTAACAAAGCAAAGGAGTGATACGAGCATCACTTTAACGAGCTGAAACTTCCTGTTCCGTATGAGGAAGTAGTCGTTCCTACTTATCATGCTTTCTGAACAGGTAGTCTTCTCTCCTAATTTATGTTCGTTTTACTAATGTGTTTCAATTGCGGTTGACTTTTGACTGTTTAAATAGATGGCATGCCTTTTTTGGTACGGCACGGCAATCTGTAAAAATTTCACCAATACCCAGCCGTGACAAAGTTCTTCTGCTCAATAAGACCATTAATTTAATCAGAAATATGAATTACGAGTACCATCAGTGGCAAAAATGCCATCCATCACAAGGGGAAGAAAAATGCAGGGCGAAGATGAAAAGAAATGAAAAAGAGAGGCAAACATGGCGGGGAGTGGAAGAGACATGCGTGAGGGGAATGCAAACGTAAAAATGAGCATATTTACATTGCTTCAGCATGCAAAGTGATTATATGGCCAAATAGCATGCAGAGTATCAGTAGGGGGCTGAGAGGTTTCAGAATTTGTCTACACATTTACTATGAGAGAGGCAAATTGAGAGTCGAGGCTTTGGTACAATTACACTGTTGTCATTTCCACATTATTTCATTTCCTTTTCATGTAGCACCCAAGAAGCCTCTCATAGGCTTCGTTCAAGATATGAACTACATACGAACCAAGATGATCTATCATCTAGTTGATTTTAAAACCACTCATATTGAGGGAAATCCCCCATGCTGCACATCTAAGTGCATCCGAGTTTAGCTTCATCCCTGCTCTTGGAGATCTACCATCATGCCCCTGCAGCATTATCACCCTCTAGGGTTTTTGACCTTACAATGCTTTGGGAGATCCACCAAACTCAAGTCTTTTGCTCCTTCCATTATTTTAGAGACCTACCACTATGCAGACTATAGTATCTACCATGCTTCTGGAGACCGAACTACCATGCAGAGTTTAGCATCTAGCATGAGCCAGGATTTTGCACTCGCCATGTTCATGGAGACCTACCATTATGCAGAGTTTATGCTCATGGAGATCTCCCAACCTACAATGTCCAGCTCCAAAGCTCTTCCTGGATATCCAGCATACTATGGTGTTAGGCTTTATCCCTCTTCCTAAAACTTCAGCAACATGCATCTACAGCCTACTCCTTGGAGATCCACCACTCTGCAAATTTAAGGTCCAGTCCTCCCCCTGAAGATCTGCCACCCCATGGGGTGGTTCTGAAAATCTACCACCCAGTAATATTTAGCTCCAGGCTTACTTCTAAACATCTATCACATTCTTGCATATTGCGCTAATCCTGGAGGTCTATCACTGTGCTAAATTCATCTTCAGCTCTTTTGATCCAATACTGCATTTAAAAATATAAAAGTATGAGGCTTCAACCCTGAACCAGGAGCTTTAATGATCAGCAGGGTTTAGATGTACTGTTCCTGGAGGTCTAATGCCATACACGGTTTAGGCTTAGTGCTCCAGGAACATTGAATATTTTGCAGAGATCACATCCAGTCTGGAGATTTACCACACTGAAGTTCTCAGATGTTCACACAGTCTGATATTTAAAAGTGAATGCAAAAGAAGATGTTCTTAGGTGGGTTAATAGGTCTAGCTTTTTAAAGGGAATCTACTAGGAAAACTTTTTTGAAAAGCAAATTTCCAGTTGTTAGGTTCTAACTTTTATATTTCTCCCAAAAGGATACACCAATGATCCTTTTCTGGGACCAGAGTTAAACTAGCTCTACATTACATTACTGTCATTTGGCAGACACCCTTATCCAGAGTGACTTACATTCTTATGTCATTTATACAATGGAGCAGTTGATGTGAAGGGCCTTGCTCAAGGGCCCAATAGGGTAGCTTGGCAGCCCGGATTTGAACTCCCGACCTTCTGATCAGTGCCCAGTGTCTTAACCCCCTGAACTACTCCCTGCCCAGCTGTAAACGTTACAGTATAGTCGAAGTACATGCTTTTCAAGAAGAGCAGGTTGAGAAAAGAACAATAAAATCCATGGTACTATACATATAATCAAATGTAGAAAGACTCACCCCCAAGACCTGCTTGATGAGTCTTGCAACTTGACTGGTGGTGTTGAAGACGTTTCTCCAGTCGAAAGCCGGCATTCCTGCAGGCCGGTCCTTTTCTTTGCCGTTGAAAAGAAAATTAGCAATAAGTCCTGAAGACAATCTGCTTCCGTTCAGCTGCTGATCGAGAATTGTTGAAAAGAGTGGGTTCTCCAGCAGAGCCTTTAAGGAAACACAAAATTTACACAGTACCATTTAAGACATCTACCAGCCTCTTGTGCTTAGATTACTCTGCAAGGTTTTTGCTCCACAACCGGCTGAGGGCGAAAGTGATTAGCTCCTACCATGGCTACCACCTAGAGCTTACCCTCAACCCTGCTCCCGAGGACCTACCACCCTGTGGAACTTAGATCTCGATCAGCGTCCAGATGTTGGTTGCTCTTGGAGATCTACACATACTCAACGCATAGCTTCAAATCAACCCCTGAAAGATTTACCAACATTCATTTTTTTTTTTTTTTAGCTCCAACCCTGTTCCTGGAGACCTGCTAACAGGCCAAAGTCAACACCAACCCTTTTTCATTTCACCGAACACTCTGTTGTGTTTATTCCTAACCCTACATCTGGAGATCTACCTACTCTCCAGTTCCAGCTCATGCAGATCTCCCACCTTCAGAGTTATTAGCTCCAATCATGCTTATTGAGAGCGCCCACACTGATATGTTTAGCTTTCCAAGAGCTCAACCATCATTTGTTCAATCTAGTTCCATTCAGCCACTCATCATGAGCTGCCCATCAGCAGAAACGTTCACAGGGAGAATGCAGAATCCTATTTAAGACTTGATCAAGCCAGTGACAGTGGTCCAAATGACAAGGAGAAATAGTGTCACTCGCTAATCTACCACCATTTTCAATGCCTTTATAATCTATTTCTTACTTTCTTGTGGGGTTTTTTCTCTCTCTTTCCCCCCTGCCTTCCTTTCTGCTCTATAATCAATTAGGAACATTAAGCTAGATGGCAGTGTTTCTCTTCAGCACAGGAAGAAATAAACAGAAATAATAGAGGTACTCACTGGACACATACACATGCCTGCAGACTCTCTCTCCCTCTCTCTCTCTCTCTCGATCCCTGTCTCTCTCTCCCATTCTTTCTTTCTACATTCTGTTTGCAGTTTTCTCTTTTATCAGTCCCTTTTATATTAGCTACAAGGATACTGGATTCCAAGTATTCCTTCTGCTCTCTCACACACAAACACACAGATTTACTCATCCGTGCACACACTGGCATACCTGAGTGCTCAGGTTTATGACATTACCGTTCCAGTTGCCCATGTATGACTTAATGAAAAGATGTGCTAATTTAAATGCAAATCCTCCTTTCAGTTTCAAGTGTGAATATGAGCAAGCTTACGCCTGAGCCTATGTGTCCGAATAAGCATAATCACGTAGAACAATGGCCCCCTTAGCTAATTGCTCCTTCTATACACAGGCATCGCAGAAACGTAGGGGATTATAATCACACACGTATTAAGAATTATTGGACAAAGAGTGATTAAAGCCAACACGGTTTGATTTGTGAAAACACGTAGGCATGTTCGTGAGCCCAGCGAGTACCTCTGTAGAAATAGTTCCTATTTATGCGATTTATTTCTAATGTAATATCACTGTTGACATTCAGGTGCGAGCGAGCAGAGCCATTGACTCCGTCACTGAAAGCCCATAGGAACACAAATACTGGAGTAAAGTCCGATGTAGGTTTATATAAATTGATTGCATTGTTTTTAAATAAACTAAGTTCCTGCCTTATATTTTGCTAAGAAAATTTTGTGATAAACAGCCCCCCCCCCCCACACACACACACAATTCTTCCCTCTTAATGAAATGACAAAATATAGAACACACTGTTGTATAACGTAAAGGCGTTCACTATAAGGACTCCAATTACCGTATTTTCCGGACTATAAGCCGCTACTTTTTTCCCACGCTTTGAACCCTGCGGTTTATACACCAATGCGGCTTATCTATAGATTTTTCTTCGCTAACTGCCATCAGGGGGCGCTAAAACGTGAAAGACGCAACAGATCAATGCACGGAAGAAGACATTACCGGTAGTTTTTGGCACTTGACGCAAGAACCATGACACGCACATTAAGGTATGTAAATAAACATTCACAAAAAATTTCTCGTGTAAATATCTCATTTCATAACGTATATATCTGCGGCTTATAGTCTGGTGCGGCTAATATATGTAAAAAAAAATTTTTTTCTTGTAAAATTTAGTGGGTGCGGCGTATATTCCCATGCGCTCTGTAGTCCGGAAATTACGGTAACAGATATCGTTTAGTTTTTTTTTGTTGTTGTTTTTGTTGTTTTTTTTACCGTTAGTGTTGCTCTAAGCTGTAATGTTTTGTCTCTAGAACTGTTATTAATCCTTCTTTCAAGCATAGTGCCAAGGAAACATTTTACATTAATGTTTAATGTACGTTACTTGGTAAAAAAAAACAAACAAAAAAAAAAAAGACTCTAATGGATTACAGTTGCGACCATGTTTGTAAAAGTATTCTTTGCTGTACCAATACTTTTGGAGGGGACAGGTGCATATGTAGTGCCGCTGTCTGCTCCAAAAGTATTAGAACAGCAAAACCAATTCCTTTTTTCCTCCTCTGGCCAGTGGTGACATTTGTGTATGAGATCAAAAGTTTCAGCTTTTATCCCCTAGTACTTACAGCTAGATATGTTAAAGGTGTCATTGCATTGTTTGGTCATTAATTTTGCAGTGGTCTCTAGTATGAATGAATGCCCCGTGAGTCGGTTTTGGTGAAATAAATGCTCTGGTGCTCCTGTTTCAGGCTGTGCTAGTTTGGTGGAGGAGTGGGTGAGGGAAGAGCGACAGATTTTTGGCTCTTATTCATGAATATTCATGACATCCAAAAAACACATCGCCTCGGATTGGCTAACAGCACTGTGATGCTCCCTCCAGTGGGTCGCTGAAGGTTCGACCTGCCTCCGCTTGCTAAACTCAGAAAACTGTAAGGTTACAACAGAATGTCTTCAGAGATACAGCCTTACATTTTGGATCCTGAATCTGAGGAGGAAGGAGACATAGCACAAGAACCCCTTCCTGATCGTTTGTCGATGAACGTTTCAGAATGGTCATATTTGCATGTCAACATAAATTTTCTCCATCGTGCTTTAAGTTATAATAAACTGTTGGAAACGTTTTAAAATAAAGACTTGTTTCTTTACACTATCAACAGTCTTTGCAATCTTCCTGGTAGACATTTTTCTTTACAACACAGGGTTAGCGCCCTGCTAAATGCAGTTCAGCCCCTGACCTAGTTACGGCTTGAATTCCAGGTATCATCATTCAAAGACCATTCGGTTATAGCACACCAATATAAAGCTCTACATGTTCTAAACAAGCACACCTACCTATCTAAAGTCGCTAGGTGCACTGTGGGAATTGCCCCAGAATGTCGATAGAAGCAGAGAATGTGTGCCGCAAGGAAATTCCTTCGGTAATGACAAATACGGCATGGCTTTGGTTTATTGCCACAAATAACACAGACACGAACGTGTTCCGCCATGTTTTCAACTTGCTGTTAGCTCCCCTACTCTCAATAGTTAGCTTCTACCTGCCGAGACGGGCTCTGCTCTCTCCTGGCCGCAAAATCAAAATTGTCTTCCTGTGGGCGGTCGCAAGCCAAGGTGGGTGAGTCCATGAATACTAATAATTGAAGTGACGTAAGTTCAAAGGGCTTTTTTCTGATTCGCTCGTTTTTCCGTCTATGTTCTTTCCATGGCTAATGCAAGCAATGGGGGTAGAAGAACATTTTCACGTGCAGCATGCATATGCATCTCGGAGTGACCTATCTTATTCCAAAAAGAACAAGTATTAAACGCTTTCTCGGGGAATGACACCTTTAACAACATAGAACATAACGTATTTTGTGTCAAACAACCCAGTCTTTCAAGTGTTGCAACAAAATATCAAAAATATTTCTTATGTTGTATATCGCTTGATCGTGATAACTGGATCAAGCCTATGACCCCATAAACTTCACCAGATTTCTTGTTTCTTCATTGGTTATACCTTTGCAGCCTTTGTACCACAACATCTTTCAGTTGCTGTCTGTTTTGCCGAGTTTCTCCCTTCAGTCTTCTCTTCAGGAGGTGAAATGCATGTTCAGTTAAAAACTGGTGATAGACTTGGCCAGTCCAAAACCTTCCATTTTCCACCTGATGAAGTCCTTTGTTGAGCTGGCAGGTTTGTTTTGAATCATTGTCTTGCTGCATTTTATAGTTCCTCCTGATTAACGTGGATGCATTCCTCCATAAATTGGGAGACGATATGTTTCTGTATTCAAGATTGACTACTGCATTCATTCTGCTACTACCATCATGAGTTGCATCATCAATTAAAATCCTTGAGTCTGTCCCAGAAGCAGCCGTGAGACAATGCTTCACAGATGAGCTTGTATGTTCATGATCATGACCAGAAGCCTTCTTTCTCCACACTTTGGCCTTTCCAGTATTTTGGTAGAGGTTAATCTTTGTCTCATCAATCCATAAGTAAAACCTTGTTCCAGACCTGTCGTGGCTCATCTCTGTACTTTTTTTTGCAAATTCCCATCTGGCTTCCTGATTTTTACTGCTGATGAATGGTTGCATCTTGCAGCATGGCCGCTATGTTGTTGATGACTAAGTCTCCTCTGACCAGTGGGCTGTGATATTTCCACCCCTGCTCTTTGCACCCCTGTTCATGATGTTACAGACTTTTGTTTTATGTTTTTACTTTATTGTACAGTTCAATTTTTAATCACTGTTTTGATGTGATAAACCAGTTCTAGATAAAACACTGACTATTTGATTGACAAGTTGCACTGCTCAGTATTTGGCCACACCTGGCCATTACACCAACAGGAACTGTAATGGCATTGTATTCAAATACGTACATATCCTTTAACATGGAGCTGGTCCCCCTTTTGCAGCAGTAACTGCTTCCACTCTTCTTGGAAGGCTTTCCACAAGATTTTGGAGTGTTTCTCTGGGAATTTGTGCCCATTCATGCTGTGGAGCATTTGTAAGGTCGGGCACTGACGCCGGACGAGAAGGTCTGGCGCACAATCTCCGTTCCAGTTCATCCCAAAGGTGTTTGATGGGGTTGAGGTCAGGATTCTGTGTGGGCCAGTCAAGTTCTTCCACAAGGAACTCATCAAACCATGTCTTTATAGTCCTTGCTTTGTGCAATGGGGCATAGTGCTGATAGAACAGAAAAGGGCCTTCTCCAAACTGTTGCTGCAAAGTTTAAGCCAGACACATAACATTGTCCAAAATGTCTTGGTATGCTAAAACATTAAGATTGCCCATCACTGGAGATAAGAAGCCTAGCCCAAACCCTGAAATGTGACACCCCATACCATTATGCCTCCACCACCAAACTTCACAGTTGGCACAATGCAGTCAGGCAGGTAATGTTCTCCTGGCATCTGCCAAACCCAGACTCGCCCATCTGACTGCCAAACAGAGAAACATGATTCGTCACTCCACAGAACACATTTCCATTGCCCCACAGTCCAGCGTTGGTGTGCTTTACACCACTCCATCTGGCGCTTGGCACTGGACTTGGTGATGTGAGGCTTGCGTGCAGCTGCTTGGCCATGGAAACCCATTCCATGAAGCTCCCGCCGCACAGTTTTTGTGTTTGCTTTAATGTCAGTGGAAGTTCAGAACTCCTCAGCTATGGAATCAGCAGAGCCTCCGTGACTGTTACACGCAATGCGCCTTAACGGTCGTTCTGGGATTTTACATGGTCTTCAACTTTATGGCTTTGTTCCCTGTTGTTCCTAAATGCTCGCACTTGCTAATAATATCATTTACAGGAATTTCATGAACCTTCTCATTGCAAAGGTTGCATCTTGTCACAGTACCACGCTTGAAGTCACTGAACTCTTCAGAACAACAAATTTCGTATCACAAACCTTTGCAAAAGGAGACTGCATGGCCAGGTGCTCGATTTTATACACCTGAGGCAACGGGTCTGCATGAAACCCCCGAATTCAATAATAGGCAGGTATGGCCAAATACTTTTGCCCATACAGTGTATTTAAAAACAAACAAACAGAAGAATATAGGAGAAAATAGAACAATAAAAAGATTGGAAATTAACCTTTTTATCACAGACAAGTTTTGTGCTGCACAAAATTTCAGGTTAAGGTTCTTCGTCAGCCGTTCATTTGAAATGGCTTGACCTTAGGTCAACATTTCCGAGTAAAATGCGCCTCCATTTGAGGTCCATCACCATATTATGGGCATATATTCCATTTAAAAGCTTCTAATAAGTGGTATTTTCTTTTCAAGAGAATTTCTTAAAAACCATGTGCTTTGGGCCCTGGCTTCCTGGCTTTAAAGAATTGAGTTTAAATGCTTAATGCTAATCTCTTTTCATCCGTTCATCCATTAAATTATTCATTATTCTTCTGTAACAGCAAAAAGAGGAAATATGCTTCGCCGAAATATCAAACACGGTTTCAATGGCGCGGGCAGAGCTACCTGTAGAAATGACCCAAATAATTACGGCACCATTGAGAAAGAGGGTCGGGAAGAAAGCTATTAACACTGAGTGAAATCTCTAAAGGCAAGAGAGAGGGGAGTGTATGTGAGAGAGAGAGAGCGAGAGAGAAGAATAATTAGAAGAAGAATTAAGACCGAGGGAATAGTCTTGCATGTGTCTCTAAAGGTTATGCTAAGGGTAATGAGTACTCTAGCAACAAGCACCACTGACTCACCGTCTCCTCATTCAGGAGGAAGGATGGCCATTTACATTCTCCTCCATGTCGTATAATAACACCGTCAGAATGATACTAATACAATATCGAAACAATCATGTGACTGGCCAGGATACTAGGGCCTCTAAAGGTCAGTAATAATAATAATAATAATAATAATAATAATAATAATAATAATAATAATAAAGATTAAACAAACAAACAAACACACAAACAAATAAATAAAGAAATAGAAAATGCAGTTTATATAAAGCTTGGTCTTACTGTTTTGCTTTTTTTTAAATAATATAATTACTGTAATTAGTTCAGGCAGCACAGTAGCTTAGTGGTTAGAGCTGTTGCCTCACGTTAAGACACTCCTGGGTTCGATCCCTGGACCAGGGTTCTCCGGTTTCCTCCCACAGTCCAAAGACATGCACAGATGGGATTAGGCTAATTGGCTACTCTAAATTTTGTGTGTGTGTGTGTGTGTGTGTGTGTGTGTGTGTGTGTGTGTGTGTGTGTGTGTGTGTGTGTGTGTGTGTGTGTCCCCTCGCCCGGAGTCAGCTGGGATTGCGACCCTCAACAGGACTAAGTTGCAGAAGATGGATAGATAGAGGAAGAATTAATTAATGGATTATTATTTTGTATTAATAATGATTTCTCTAATTATTGATAGTAAAATAATAAAATATTAACTTTTTAAAAAGTACTATTAGTTTTCTGAAAACATACATGACAACCAATATTATTAGTAGTAGTAGTAGTAGTAGTAGTAGTGGTGGTGGTGGTATTATAATTATCATTATTATTATTGTTATTATTGTTGTTGTTTACTAGGCTTCTACAAGAATATACACCATGCTTCTTCAGGGCATCACAGAGTACCCAGGCATTGGCATTATAACTATGTCAGCCTGTCAAATTCCTTTACAAATTGCACTGAGCTTTTATTTACTTTTGCATTTGAATGCATTTCAATGATCTGAAGTCTACAATAATAACGTTGGGTCATTACTGTACGAAGTCTGAGACCAAACGTAATCTCTGGTGTATTTTGAAACCCAATAACCTTTATGTGACAAAGTAGACCATGTCATTTTTAACATTTCAATGTGATTTCTTTTCTTTCTTTTTTTTTCTTTTTGCTTTCAGTGATGTTAATATGAGTAAACATTTGAGAAGCATTTCAACAGTGTATCCGCAATACTTTACTGATGACTGTATAAGAATGCAGTGTATTATTAGTATAAGGCGGAATTATGATGTCATTAATTGGGCGTTAAGCTGATTATCCTGAGCTGGGCTACCGGAGTGACAATTTGAGGTGTAAGATGTATAAAGGAATATTATCTAATATTTATTTTTTCTCAGCTCAGCCTGCTCAGCCTGAACAAGCACCAGTGAGTTGACACTTCACACTTTTAAAAATACAGTCCGGGGTGCAAATAGCATGAAAAACACTTCACGCCCTGCATGTTTGCACTAATGCAGTAAAGAGACATTCAGAATTTGACTAAGGAAGTACATCACACCAGGTAATGTACTGATATAATACATATACTCATTCAAAGGCTCTGGCAAATCCATCAACACAAACATACTAATAATATAATCCAGTCTAATATGATAATGAATTGTTACCTCGCCATACACAAATGAAGCATATGTATATATTACACTTTACAGCAGGCGCTACTGGAATTCAGCATGGATGTAGGTTTAATGTAAGTGCTAAAGAAATAATGAGCGGTAAAGTGTGCGGTGTGGTGAGCGGCTCTCACCCGGAGCGTGTTGACTTGCGTGCTGTTCTGGAAAAAGCTCCAGATCTTGTCCTTGTTTTCCAGCCAAATGTCAGCCAGTTCACCGATTTTAGCCAGAGCGTTGAAGGTGCTGTTGGCCTGCACACACGCATAAAGAATATGACCAAAATGACCAACCGAATGATCTCACAAGGTCAAAACTGTCACAGATTCCAGTCATGCTGATCATTCCCCAACATTTCTTTTTCATTCAGTGTTGCCATTTATGTTGCCAAAATAGCAAAGCAGCTAT
>JAQMCW010000013.1:5830482-5841703 GCA_030068335.1 Chrysichthys cranchii
TCCCTGAGATGACAAGAGGAAGAAACCTTGAGAGGAACCAGACTCAAAAGGGAACCCATCCTCATTTGGGTGACAGCAGATAGTGCCATTGTAATAACCCATTCGATTTAGCCACAATATTTGGGGGGAAGAAAAAAGAAAACCAAGAAGAAAAATTTAGTACCCAGAATGCAATATTTCTTTTCCTGTTCTTTACCAACTTTTGTTAAACTAAAAAAAATATATATTATATTTTTTTCAAAGTCAGATAACATTTGATCTCTCCCTGACAAGAGTCCAAGTTTTTGTCATTCGGCTCCCGCTCTGTTGACAGGTTTTATTTTATCTCTTTAAAAAACTTCTCAGTCGTTTTTCCCATTTATAGAAACAGGGGGGAAAGCCAGTTGCTGCTGTAGAAAATGAATCAACCCCTTCTGACAAATCAGAATGGAGAATTCAAAAGCACTGTGGTATACTAGAGAAATAAGTATCTTAGATGTCTTCCCTTCGATGTTCATACACTGTGGTTGTCCTTGATATGACTTGACAGGACATGTAGGTCATGTTTAATAAGAGCATAAACATGATTTGCTCTGATTCTGGCCACCACCACAGTGACGGCCTATGACCAGACATGCCCAAACCTGTCCAGCCTAGACTAGATCTGACTGCAATAGCACCATCAAATTGCTCCTCTTTTTTTTTTTTGCCCTGTCTGATCCCAAATACCACTTTGTACAGTTGGTACAAATTCACCCAGCCACCCCATGAGCAGATAGTATCAAAGTGTGTCCTGCTATTTATAGCCAAAATCCAAAAGTCTTTATTTACTGAGGGCGGGCACATGTTTCCTTGGGTCAGACCCAGAGAGCCAACTCAAGAGCAAGATAGTCCTACTAACCTGACAGTCAGGACATCATTCCGGATGAGATTTTTTTTTTTTTTACTCCCTCCGTCAAGTCTCCTTCCAGGGGACTTGTTTCTTCCCCTCAAGGAGGCAAAAAGTAGAACCTGAATGCACTTAATACGAATCTTTTGTCCTCTGAGGATCAAATCAGATAATGAAATCTCTTTCTGCGGAGGTAAAACGAGGGGTGGGGCGGGTGAGGGGTAAGAGATTGGACAGTTTGCTTGTCTAAATGGTATTTCAGTGTGTCTTTCATGCATCTCCTAAGGGTCAATATCTAATTACGGATAAAATACTAAGATTAAGGGGTGCAAAACAAAAGGATCTCAGTCTGCCATCTGCGTGCACCTTGACTTTAGGGTTTATGGCAACATGCTAATCACATTCGCATGGCGTAACCGCAAATTTGTGTTGGCCTGAACTGAAAATCAACATATAATAAATATAATAATCAAAAAATGCATTTGTGCCTCTAAAAGTTAACTTCCGCTATCATGTCTCTTAAGCTCTCACTTCAGGAGAGCGTCCTGTTAACCATTTAGCGGCATTATCATTAATTTTTATTTAAAATTCCATAAAGTGTGTACATTCGCTCATGCAGCACAACAGCTGTTGGCCACTCTAATAAAGCTTTCAGGTTGAGTTAGAGCTTTAATTTGGTAAGTACACACTCACACCGTGTGCGAGGGCCACTGCAGTTGGAAAAAGGAGACCTGTTAAGAGGGAGGCTATTAACGGCACCAACATTCTCCATCACCAAGCACCGAGAGATTTCCTATCATGCTTTCACACTTGCATACACACCCGCACACTCTGTGAAACACACACGGACACGCATTACGGTCAATTAATATAATTGCTTAATCAATTGTTTGCTGCAGTCTGCACACTACGTGGAGGTCAGAGAGGGGGAAAAGAGACTTGATTGCAGCCCTAATTATCAAGATTAGTTTCACCTTTCGGATTATTTTAAGTGATGGCACTCTAACGAGATTGCACTGTTTGTTAGTTGTGAACGGAGCACATTATGAATGTTTTGTAATTAACCTATGTGGGGGTGGGTTTCTCCGAGCATCTTTTAAATCCAAAAGAACGTCATCGTAAGTGCGTGGAGAAATGGTATGGAGACATGGCTGAACAAGCTGAAGATGTTCGGGCTTAACACGTCCACCTGCAATTAGGTTCTGGACATGCTCACCGAGAGACCCCAGACAGTCCGGATTGGCAGGATGAGCTCAAACACCATCACGCTGAACACCGGCATTCCCCAGGGGTGTGTGCTGAGCCCACTGCTCTTCACGCTGCTGACCCATGACTGCACCTCCAGCTCTAGCATGAACCACATCATCAAATTTGCAAATGATACCACAGTCATAGGACTTATCAGGGACAACAAAGACACAACATATAGCGAGGAAGTGCATCGGATGGCTGTCTGGTATAAGGACAGTAATCTGTATCTTAATGTCAATAAGACAAACAAGCTTTATAGTTGACTTCAGAAAGTCCAATGTTGGCCACTCCCGCTCTGTACATTGCCACAGTGGAGAAAGTGAAGAGCACCTTGGTTCTCTTGGTGGAGCATGAAACTCCTTGGTGTTTGCATCGGACCTCTTCTGCACCATCAACACCAGATCCCTGACCAAGAGAGTTCAGCAGCACCTGTACTTCTTGAGACGACTGAAGAAGGTGCACCTCCCCCCACCCATCCTCAATACCTTTTATGGGGCACCATGGTGAGTGTTCTGACCAAAGATATAACAGTCTGGTATGGTAACTGCCACACCTCTGACCGCAGTACCCTTTAAAGGATCGTGCGGACAGCAGAGCGCGTCATTGATAACCCTCTCTCCAGCCTGCAAGACACCTCCCGCTGGACTTGTAAGGCCATTAGCATTGTGGCTGACCCCAGCCATCCCTCCCATGGACTGTTCTCCCCGCTCCCATCTGGAAGAATATTCCACAGCACAGGAGCAGGTCTGCCAGACTGTGCAATAGTGTCTTCCCCCAAGCAGTCGGGCTCCCGAATACCACTCTGCCCCCGTCCACACTGGACTGTCTCCTCCACTCACTGCTTTGCCCCACTTAAATTGCCCCCCTCCCCCATTTGGGTTGGTCATTAAACCTTATGCTTTTCTACACTTGTAGTCACTTACATACTCCATAGTGTTTCAGCCTCAAAAACATGTTTTTAAAGTGTATTATGGGTTTATGTGTGGCAATAAAACATAGAATAAAACTAAAATCACTTTAATTACAGAAAAATAAACCTAAATGAAATAAACATGATTTTAATGCACGTTCCCTTTGCGGTGGATACGTAGCTGCTGGCGTTGGTGGAGGGTGGCGGAGGGATATGGTGGCGGTTCTCATGTTTTGTGATTATTTCTTCTATACACTTAGGCTTCTTACTCACACTACCATCTCCACTTTTCACTTTCTAGGGACCCATAATGAAGGCTTATAGAGCAAAAATGCAGAGAAACACAATGAAAAAAATGCGTTGAACACATTCACACCATGAATGCAGCATGACCAGAACTTAAGGTTTGTGCCATGAAGGGTGGGTTGGCTGCCTGTACATCAGTCGAGGCTTTGTTTGTCAGTCAGTACAAAATCTGACATGTTACCTAGCCGAGGGTCCACTGTACAGACTAGTCTATAAACTTTTATAAACACATGAAGCACAAAATTTCAGGTCCAGTAGAGTCCACATGAAAAGTTGGTTCGAGGTAGAAATCGGACTTTCCAAATAAATGCCAGTTCAGATGCAGAGTGGCAAAATAATTCAAACAACCAATAAACTGTTGGGGTTTATCTAATCACATGTGTTTATGTAAATTGTTTAGCTGAATACAGCTCATCGGACAAGATACAAAAGACATAAGGTCAAAACGGATGTAGTTTTCACTGACTTTAATAGCTAGTCTCGTTCATTTCGGTCATTCATTGGTCTAAGAATATTACCTGTCACCCTGTATGAGATGATGAGCATAAATTCTTGGCCATATTCTACAACAGACATTATAATCACCTGTTCTCCACGTCAGATCATACAGAGGATATCCTCTAACGATAGACCTGTGATTAAAGAAAATTACCACATTACGCTAAAGGCATCAATCTGAGTGATCCAGGGGTGTGCAGGCAATTAACAGAAATGAATCTATTATCATGGGCCCCTTCCAATGAAGGGAAATCTTAAAGCTATAGCATACAAAGATATCCTATATACTGTACCTTGGGTTCTGATAATCCGGTGTCTGCAAACCGTTGTCCATATAATGTACCAATGGCAAAATAGCCATCGATCATGTTATGCATTCAAAGATCTCAGCTCATGACCAAATAATTCATGACCAAAAAGGCCTAAAATTGTCAAGCTGTTTTTCTTCCCCTTTACAAAAAGGCCACAATGGAACCCAAAGTTTAGACACAATAACGCAGAGAAGTATTTCAGATCCTGGCCACCCTGAAGTCTGCATTTATTCCAGCCTCCGTACCAGTGGTCAAACACGATAACCTTAATCGTCCTTTTGCATTATTATTTACAGCTATAAACTAATCCTATGTTGACTGTTATTGCCGTTCAGTCATTGTAGTTGCTTGTCCTTCTGTAATTAATTCTGTAATTCATTTAATATAACTTGACCTTTACATATTTATAACACCCCTGATCTATCGGATGTTCTCTACGAACCAGCAGCCATATGGTTCACCCGTAAACTGTTGGCATATTGTTTAGTTGATAGGCTAACAGGTTAATGACAGCCATCTGACATAGTGTTCATCTCTCGAGTTTGGTCACTGTTTATGAACTGCCCCCAGTGGACGATGCAAATTAAAATGTGCAACCAGGGAAACCACTTCAGGTAAACATGGCGTAAAAAAAGTGAAGACTTTGAATACTGCGGCATTAGAGGTGTTTATGTAGAGCGAGCTGAATGCACACTGCTATGAGGTGCGCTGTTGGCAGGTTTCAGGAAATGGATGTTTGGAGTGGAACGGGAGTGT
The DNA here is from genome assembly GCA_030068335.1 of Chrysichthys cranchii. Taxonomy (NCBI): domain Eukaryota; kingdom Metazoa; phylum Chordata; class Actinopteri; order Siluriformes; family Claroteidae; genus Chrysichthys; species Chrysichthys cranchii. The sequence continues at coordinate 5,835,383 of JAQMCW010000013.1, forward strand.
GACATGCTGTTTAGAGAAAAGTAATGGGTTTAGCCATCTCCTTTGGGGGAGCAGCTAACACTCTCGTTCTTGCACACAGCCCAGGATATACAAGGACAAACTCGCCATCCTGCTACGTACACACTGACGGTCCGAACGCACCAGTGGGGTAGCTTGTATTTTATTTTTAAAACTAGGTAGTTTGTGTGTAATGAGTTTCTAGTAATGAATTTTGTCACCTTCCTTAACACCATTGGGATACGCTAAATGGTATTCTCTTGAAACCCTGAATTGGTACAAGCTTTATAAACTGCTAAGATGTATATGTACATAGAGCGACTTGTTATATCTGACAAAATAGTCTCTCTTTACACTCCTGTGTATTATTTCTGCATTTTAGCACAGAGAAAAGGACTAAAAGACCTCTTTAAAGGCTGCATTCAGTTTTAATTGAGTTAAGAATGAACTGAGGATTACCTCAGATGCACCTTTTCTTGAGGAAAAATGAACTTGAACAAAGAGCAGAATTAAGTCAGGTGCCACTGTCTGATAGTTTGTAACCACAATATAATGTTGAAACGCGTTTTGGGGATTAAAAAATTCATTCAAGGCCAATATTATATACATAATTATAACACTTATTTTATAATAAATCATAGTTTTTAGCTAATTGTACCCTCTCTTTAATGTCCATGAAAAGTTTAGGATTTTTTTTGGTTTGTTTGTTTTTGGAGGTCGTAGAACGCATATTTTAATCTAACACATGGGTTGAAGGGCGGCGCGCTGACTAAGTGGTTAAAACTGTCGCCTCACAGGAAGAAGCTCCTGGGTTCGATCCCCGGGGTCGACCTGGGTACCTTTCTGTGTGCATGTTCTCCTCGTGTCTGTGTGGGTTTCCTCCGGGTTCTCCGGTTTCCTCCCTCAATCCAAAGACATGCACAGAGGGGATTAGGCTAATTGGCTACTCTAAATTGCCCGTAGGTGTGAATATGAATGGTTGTCTGTCTCTGTGTGCTACCCTGCGTTGGATTGGCAACCTGCCCAGGGTGTACCCCGCCTCTCGCCCAAAGTCAGATGGGATTGGCTCCAGCTTCCCCCTCAACCCTGAACAGGATTAAGTGGCAGAAGATGAATAAACACATGGATTGTATTAAATATATACAGTTGAACCTCTCATTAACGGATGTGCCGTTGGGCCGAGCGCCACCTAGTGGCGAGAAAGCGGAAGCAGAGAGGTAAGTGATAAGTGGCAACACCTGGAGGTCAATAACTTGTGTCCTTTTCTACCCTGCAGTAGAGACGCCCTGAAGCAGAAACGCTACAGTCTGTCTACGTGTTTGTGTGCCGTGTTTGGTGTTTAGAAACTGAAAAGCAAATTAAAAGTATATTCCTCGTATTTCCCTCGTCCCTGCTTATTTGTCCACACCACCCCCACCTAGGGACTTCCACAACGGACTAATTAGGGGGGAGAGGTTGTCCGTTGACTTGAATAGTCTGATGATGTGAAGTGGAAATCCAAGGAAAAACACCACTAAGGTCCATAAAAGTGCTACGCAAGTACTGGACACATGACAAGCAGCATAACGACCAACGGGAAGTACATTGAGAAAACATTGAGGTGAAAAACCCCAAATAATCGCCGAAAAAACAATACAGCTTCACAACAACCACAGCTCAACCGACGCTTGTAAGCAACTAGTAGCACGCACGCCACCGCCACCTAGCGGACAATTGCTGAACTACAGGACTCAGATCGCAACACCTGGGATTTTTAAACTTTCATACCGGACATTCTAGCTAATGGATTATGTATTCAGATCAGCGGATTTTGTCCGTTGCATCCGATATCCGTTAATGCGGTGTCCGTAGATGAGAGGTTCAACTGTACGTATATATTTGAATTCATTAAAGGATAAAATGATGAACAACTCTGTTAGGATTTCAAGTGAACTGTAAAAATAGCAGACGAGTGCTTGGTCAGCTTATTCTTCACATAGTGGGCATGTTTTCTTAGTAGTAGATAGCAAAGAAATAGCTAAAACGTCGAAATTGTTTCTCCAAATGCTTGTGTTCACACGTAGTGGTCTAGACGCAATCAGAAGACGCTCATTATGTCCGTGTTGTGAAATAACCTCCAATCTATGGTCCCAACCTCTTCATTAACTGTGATTTTAACTGTGATGCTCCTTATCATAGTGTCCTTTCGCAATCTAACATTCTACGCTAAATATCTGCGATCGTGCTGAACAAATTCCGCTCGCGAGCTTTAAGAAACAGAGCTCATTCTTCCACATTACAGCCTACTGTCACCGTCACCCTGGGAAAACTGATTAGGGATTGTAGCTTGGAAATACATTATAATTATGTCAACAGTTTGAAAAAAGAAAAAAAAAAAGACAGATGAGTCTCATTAGGAAAAAAGGTCAATGACTAATTCTCTTTCTTTTAGTGTCAAGGTCTTGTACAATGGTCTTCAATAACAGCTATTTTGTTGTTGACATCACAGGATGCATGCAAGTAAGCGTTCGAATGGACGGTGCTGTGTTTTATGAAGATAAATACGCAGACGTATTATCTTGAGAGAAATGGAGGAAGTACCGGGAACTTCAAGTCCTGCGAACTCTTCCAAAGGAAAGCTTAGTACATTAGTAATTGGGTGTGCACTGGAGACTGTTTGACTTGTAAGCTGCTTGAAGTTGGATGTCTGGCACATACTGTGAGTAAAGCCTGATTACGTGGAGCAGGGGTGTCCAATCTTATCCGCAAAGGGCCGTTGTGGGTGCAGGTTTTCATTCCAGACGAGCATGGGCTACACCTGATTCCACTAGTTTAATCAGCTGAGCTTGGCTTTCAATAGGCTCAGATTTGGCTTCTGCTTGGTTGGAATGAAAACCTGCACCCACAGCGGCTGTTTCTGGATTAGATTGGACACCTCTGATGGAGAGGGTGGCACAGTGGTGCAGAGGTTAGTACATTTGCCTCACAGTAAGAAGGTTCTGGGGTTGAACCTGTTAGCCATCCAGGGACCTTCTGACTGGAGTTTGTACGTTCTCCCCATGTGCGTGGCGTTTTCCTCTGGGCGCTCTGGTTTTCCTTTTCCTCCTAAAAGCCCAATGACATTCAAATTAGGTCAACTGGCTATTCTACGTTGCCCATAGATGTGCATGAGAGTGTGAATGGTTGTTCGTCCCTGTGTTAGTCCTGCAATAGACTGGCAACCTACCCAGGGTGTACCCCGCCTCTCTCTCGCTCTCTCTCTTTCTTTCTCTCAAATTCAGGTGGGATTGTCTCCAGCTTTCCTGTCACCCTACAGGGATAAAATGAATGAATGATTATGTAGATTTTTGACAAACTGCTTGTAGGGGTCATGTTGCAAAAAACACCCTTTGCCCTATAAAATGACAGCCTTACCTGAACCGTTACAAAGTGCTGAGACTGGAGACTCCTTCCAAAAATGCTCCTTATATTAAGTGTCACCCTAATGATTATGGATATTCATTTTAAGTCGGTATTTTTGTACTTATTCTAGAGATGATATTGTATTTTACTGAGCACGCCATTATACAGTGCAAAATAAATCAAGCCCAACACACCTTATGACCAATCTGAAATAGAAATTCAATAGCACGTGGTATAAATACTGCGACGCTAGAAGTTTTCTAGAAATCTATATCGAACACCCTGTATGCATGGATTGAAGTAATGAGGACAAGTTGTACAAACATAATGCAGTTAGGTTTGGAGTACAATACTGGTCAGGAACTATTAAGCCCAAGCTCCGCCGTAGTGCCAGGCCTTAGAAAAATTATAAATTAAAATCACGACCGTCCCTTCTCCGCTAAACTACACGCACAAATGAATTATATTATATCTTAATGCCGACACATTTCCCAGTGTCGCTACTGATGAGACGTTCTCCTTCAGCAGTTCTTACAGTTCAAATATTTCTGCCAGTCACACAGCGCACGCCTGCAGATGAAAGAAGATATGAGGAACAAAGAAGAGCCGAACATGAAAGCGGAAACCGAACAGTCACTCTACATCCAGCCAGAAACCCTGTCGAGATCGGCTTGTGATAGCGCACACTCACAATGACAGCACTTACATTAAAATTGCCGGAGGATGGACAGATCGGTGGCTTGGATGAAGAGTTATTGATTAACCTGGAGCCAATCTGTCCTGAATGTCACCACCTTCAACCGCTTATAAACTGGATGACAAATCCTGGCCACCCTTAAGTCTGATATGACCCAAGCCCCAAAAAACACACCGAAATCAAGGGGATCTTTCTGATACCTGATGCTACTCTGAGAAGAAGGCTTCCGTTTAATAAGATTGAATAATTGCACGCGTTTTCATATGACAGGAAGCATGCTGCTAAATTATATTAATACAGATGAAAAGGCAACCAATGACTATAATGTATGATGAATAATTAATGCCATATTAAATATTCTAATGGGCCCTAAATCATAGCATAAATATTACAACAGTAAGATGGAAAGCAGCAATAAGGCTGGTGATAAAAAAATAAAAATAAAAATAAATAAATAAATAAAAAAAAACAGCCATATCTTTATATAGACAAATGTGTCATATTATTCGGCTTTACAACTAGATCAAATCATTTCACTAAATCAGGATTATGAAAAATATTCCGTCAAAAATAAATACCGGTATAGATATTTTCAGCTTTTTTTTTTTTTTTTTTTTTTTTAACATTTTCAATCTGTCTGAGTTATTTATTTTTTTTAATTTATAGCTGTGGGGATCACGGCCATCTAACACAAGCACATGTTTTTAAGCCTGAAAAACCCCACGATAGAAAACATCAAGGCGAAGTGAAATGATTTAGGATAAAACCACCACCACCACCACCAAAAAAAAAAAAAAAAAACAATACTGTGATATATGTTAATGTAAATTGCCAAGTATTGAAATAAACATCTAATATATTGCCAATATATTGCTGCATACATAGTCCTAGTTATATTTATCACATCAAATGATGTGCAAATTTGGTTTAAATTAACAACATGGCGCCCACCATGATTATTCAGAAGGCTGTTTTATTATTCCGAGTTGTCAAATTAATCACATAAGGGCAATGTGCTCTGCTGTGAAGCAAAAAAATAATAATTCTTGGTTTGAAGCTGACTGAGCACTAATCTGTCACAGCTAAGCAATGGCTGAGAAATGTCTCTGATGAAGATGCTGTCTCCTTTGATGGCTTCTATTGAGGGGGGGGAAAGTTTCCATGGACTTTAAAGGCATATTATGAAAGATTCTCATTTCCCTGCTTGTGCACATATGTTTGTGTGTCTGAAATGCCTACCGATGCAGAAACTCTGAAAGAAGACAAGCCGGTTCATTTCTTCTATGCTGCCTATTTCAGAAAACACGTGCTTCAGAGTCGGTTCCCTTCGGAACTTAAAATGACCCCAGCTTCATCTGAGGATCTCCACTTACAGCTGGAGATGCAGGGCAAAAGTTAGGAATATTCATGAGGAAAGTGTGACCTGAGTGGCCGGCAGGAAAGGGAATTGGGGTGAGCAGTGGTTTATTGTCATTTAAAGGAACAGGTGCGCAAACTGGGTGTCCTGAACAGGGAGGTTTTGACAGGGAGAGAAGAGGTTGTGGTGCTTTATCTTTGTGGGATTTTGACCAAAGCATGTCACAGACATTTCATTAAGACTTCAAGGAACTGTGGCAACTTGTGGAAAAGGGGTACAGTGGGACCTCGAGTCACGAACTTTGTTTGTTTTCTGAGACTCGATTTGTCCGAAACCCGAATCAATTTTTCCCCAATTTGCTCATGTGGTTTGAAAGTCTTTTAGTTTTCATTTTATTCAAATTTAACGAACGTTCCAACTTTTCTGGAATTTGGGTGGTACACTTAGGCTTCTTTCTCTCACTACTATTTTCACTTTCTTAGGACCCAAAATAAAGGCTTATAATGCAAAAATGCAGAGAAACACAACGAAAAAATGCGCTGAACACGTTCACGCCACAAGAGCTTGACCGGAACTGAATGTTTGTGCTGCGAAGCGTGGGTTGACTTCTTGTACGTCAGTTGAGGCTTTGTTCGTCTGTCGATACAAAATCTGTTTGGGAATTTAGTTCACAAATTGATTTGTTCACCATCCAACGTGTTTGCGAGCCGAGGTTCCACGATATAACCTTTAAAAAGGTGTAATCTGTTAATGATTTGTGTTTTATTTATGTATTTAATGTTAGCCTCAAATGAGGGTTTTAGGGTTGTTAGTTTTATTATTTGTTTGTTCGGTTGGTTGTTTGTTTGTTTTTTTGGGGGGTTTTTTTTTTGGGGGGGGGGGGGGGGGG
>JAQMCW010000013.1:5921952-5934753 GCA_030068335.1 Chrysichthys cranchii
TCCCTTTTATAGCTAATCATGTTACACACCTGATATCAATTAACTTAATTAGTTGCTAGATGTTCTCCCAGCTGAATTTTCTTCAGCCATTTGTTGCCTTGTGCCAACTTTTTTGGGACCTGTAGCAGGAATCAAATTAGAAATGTGCTCATTTAGTGGATAAATGTGTACAATTTACAAGTTTGAATATTTGTTATGTTATCTGTGTTCTGTTGTGAATAAAATATTGATGTTGAGGAATGTAATTTCAAAGTCTTTTAGTTTTCATTTTTATTCAACTTTAAAGAACGTCCCAACATTTCTGGAATTCGGTTTGTAACTGTCAAGTTTCGTCACGCAGTGAATGTCACGCTTTGATCAAGTTGTTAGACAGCTACATGCATTATCTTAATCAATTTGTAATCAGGTTCTCATTACTTATACACACTGTTTCTTTCTCTGAATAGGCACTTTGTGACTATGTCTATTTTTATTAGTTCTACACAGATACACTCAAATTAAACATTAAAAAGAAACAGTTTATCGAAGCTGGCATGCAAAAGGCTTGCCTGATTTTCACTATTACCATCCAAATTCCATTCACACATCATGTCACCTCTACAACCCCCATCAACCATCTTTTCGGTGCACTACAGACACCATGGCCCTTACGCTGCAGAAGCTCTCGCAAGCAAATTAGCTCTGTGGCATGAGGAGACTCTGGTGACACTCAGAAATCAGCTGTTCAGTCCTCCGCTGAACTGAGCAACCTGAGTCTCGGCATCAAATCCCTCGCTCTGAATCACTTCCTTGCATGTCGGCTGCCTAGTGAAGAATCAGCCGGTGATTTTTTTTTTTTGTGGAAAAGAAAGAAAGTGTCAAGAGTGGAGAAAGAGAGAGAGGACGGTAGATGTAAAGTGTCTGGCTGTGTTTTTTTCCCCCATTTCAGCTCTGTAAAAAAGAGCTGATGATAAGGTCCGGAGTGAAATTTTAGTTTTAAGAGGAGATCGTTTATTCTCCAAGCTAAAAAAGGTTGCATTAACATGGACATGTACACACCAGGGGAAGCTGGGGCTTATTAAAATAGGAGAAGCACTGCTTTCTGTTATGGACTACTGAACACACTGAAAATCTGGTATTTTATTTTATGTAAAATTCGAAAGAAAAACAACATTTTAGAGTCTTGAAATATTTAAAACAAAGAAAGTAAATATTCAGTATTGTGAAAATGTCATTATTTATAGGTCCTTACTAAAATGTTAACCTATTCGAGATATTGACTGATATTAACTGATTTGTCCAAAAAGGACAGGATGGATGGATGGATGGATGGATAGATAGAAACAATTAAGATTGGGAACAGATTAGAATCATATTCAAAATGCAAAATACTGTGTATCCTTTGATTGATTGATTGATAGATAGATAGATAGATAGATAGATAGATAGATAGATAGATAGATAGATAGATAGATAGATAGATAGATAGATATTGTTCAATTGTTACCCAACCCTACAGACAATACATACATAAACAATTAGATAGATTTTTAAAATGTATTTACTGATGAATTGACTGACTGACCCTCTTCCATCATTCTATCCACTTTAGACAAAAGACTAAATACATGTGCACGCAAATACACAAGCCCCACTCAAAAAACTCCCAAAGACAATAGTGTAAATCTCAAGCACCTCTGCAAATAAAGCAGCAGAACAACACAACAAAACAAAATAACCAATAACTGAGGCACGCCGTAGTCAATGAGCATAGATACCCATTCTGCTACAGGAAATGCTATTCGCCCATGTTCATCAGCGTGTGAAGGAGCACTTTCCAAAAAGCTCCTAAATTCAGACTGAGTTATAGTTTGGTTTGTGGATCTAAAAGTATAACCGGCGTCGTAGTGTGTGTGAGGCGCTGGTATGAATGTATCAGGGGTGCTCAGGGGCGGTCTATTTCCTTTAATGATCAGCGTAGATATGAATCATGGGCTAGTCAAAGATATTAAGGGTTTAACTAATATACTGTTCAAAACTATAAGTATGTCTGGCGTGTGTGTGTACGTCTGTGTGTTAATCTTACAGGCTGGTCAGTGCGGTTGATGCCAGTCAGGAAGAGCGTCTCGGCGATGAACAGCGAAATGCACAAGTTCTTGTGGATGGTGTTGCGGTCGCTCTGCAGCCCACGGAAGAAGCAGAAGGTGAAGATGCAGATGAGCAGGCAGACGAGCGACAGCAGGATGCCCACCCACGTGATCATATTCAGCAACAGGTCATGCACCGGGTCTGCGCTCTGTCCCACAAAAACAAAAAAAGAGAGAGAAACATGAGTAACGCAATGTGAAACATGTGAAACAAACGGCAAAAGCTCAAAACACACTCATTGTGAAGGGTTTGTAATGGCACTGCTCTGCTTTCATTGCTCCTGTGTGGCTGTATGTGAAGTGCACCACTGTGGCTCATTCGTGTCCCCGAAAAAGAAAAAAAAACCCTCCTTCCCATTAACAGCTACTGTGCCTTACTTTTGCATCATTTCCTTCCCTGGAAAATTAATAACCATCCTGTGTAGCTACAGGAATATCTATCTATCTCCAGATGCTGAACGCTCGGCGCTCATTATAAACAAAAAGAAAACCTCCACTCAGGACAAAGCCATGTTTACATAGTTGCATTAGTCTAAGGTTAGTTTACACTATTTTTAAGCTGTAAACCATCCAACATTTATGGTCAGACTGAGGTCAAACTTGGTCCAATTAAAGTAGAACAACCAGGCCGACACTGGCTGGACTAATTAAATAAGTTTTGGACATTTAGATTGTTCTTTTGACATTTAGTTGGGCTTGTGGCTGCACTTGAAGAAACAAGGCAGACACCGCTTGCAAAAACTCTAATTAAATCTTTGTGTGTGCGTGTGTGTGCTTGTGTGTGTGTGTAAATACCCTGAACCCTGATGATAAACTGTTTTTTTTTAAATATATATATATATATAATACCCAATTTCATCTTCACCGATTTTCACCCTATCACATGCCAGCTTTAAGTTTAAAGTACTTACCTTTTGTACTATAACTTCACACCATGCCATAGTTCATCTGAACATGTTCAGAGGATAATAATAGGTACCCTAGTCTGTATTCATGACTTATAGGCAGATTATAATTATGCATAAGGTAGCATTTTCTTTATATGTCACAGTGTAAGAAGTGCGCTGAGTTGCTGACCCATTAAACTGTGTACAAATCCGATACGTAATACAGTGCATCACTGGTATGGTACAGTCTCAGAAACGAACATACCCAACCTCGTCACTGGGGTGCAACCATCAAATGAGCATGTTCTGTACCTTTAGTGTGTATCTTTTACATGGGAATGTGCACGTGGGGTAGTTTCTAATTAGCAAATGTTTATGGAAAACTGACTATTACGACCACATGTGCTTGGTGAACATCATATTCTGAATTTGGTCTTCCACTTTGTACTTTTCTAGGATGGCTTTCCACTAGATTTCGAAAATGTGGTTGTGGGGATTGGTGCTCAATCAGCCACAAGGGGATTAGTCAGGCCAGACAAGAAGGCTTGGGGTACTGTCAAGTCAGTCAATTCAATTCATCATGAAGGTGTTCAGCAGGGTTGAAATCAAGGCTCTGACCATGCTTGAGCTTTATGCAGACCTCCCCCAAGGACAGCAGTCGAGTCTTCTGCAAACCTGCAACCACAATCACTTTATATGTCCGGATATACAGTATTTCCAAGCAGTCATCGTATTTCTACACTGGCTATGATTTGTCACTGTTGATATAACTTATCTACTGATATCTCCTGCATTTTAAGATGTATGGCACTGTTGAGTGTGGACTTTCACCAGGGCCAAACACCATATCTTGCAAAAATACATTTGTGGATCCAGTCCATGACTTGGATCTACTACAACAAGGATTGATGTCAAGGCTCTGTCCAGGCCAATGGAGATCTTCTACACCAACCTTGACAAAACCAGTCTTCGTGGATGTTGCTTTTTGGACAGCGGCAATGTCATGCTCGAACATGCTTGAGCGTTTTAGTTCTAATGAAGGAAATTCTTAAAGCTACAGCATACAAAGACATTGTAAACAACTGTGTGCTTTCATCGTTTGCGGCAACTTTTTGGAGAGGAACAACAAACAGTATGGGTGTGATGGTCAGGTGTTCGCATACTTTTGACCATGGTATCTGGATGGTACCACCTAATCCAGACTCCGCATAACACATCTCTGAACACACATAACTTTCCTCGTGTGAATACAGGTGCTCCCTGAGTTATGATGACGCGAAGTTACGATGACTGCTGCGATACACTAAAAATTGTAAAATATTTAGAAAATATTTAAATTTCTCGGGCAGTATGCGTAACAGCGTATGACGTACACGGACGTTCGGATGACGCCGGAAAGTACATGGCCGATACTCGGATCACTCACCTCGCGCAATGCCTCATTCTCTCCCGCAACTCACGGAGTTAACTTGTGTATCAGTGTACTATACCAGCGTTTCTCAACCGGGGTGCCGTCTGACGTGCTCAGGGGTGCCGCAGAAACGCCCCCCCCGGTCGCTCGAAAATTTTCCGCTAGAAACCACCCCCCCCGGTCGCACGAATAATTTCCGCTAGCAACCCCCCCCCTCCCCCCCCACCGGTCGCACGAAAAATTTCCGCTAGCACCCCAACCCCCCCGTCGCAGAAATTTTTACTTTAGGGGTGCCTTGAGATTACTGATTCATGGAAAGGGTGCCGCAAGCCAGAAAAAGTTGAGAAACACTGTACTATACAGTGCCTTACTGCCTGTTTTTTTGTGTGCTTCAAGAGCTAATTTTAATTCAAAAGTATGTCTTCTACAGGAAGAGACTCCTGGGTAGGCTAGGCTAAGCTAGGCTAAACTGGGCTAAGCTAGACCAAGCTAGGCTGACATACCTAAGCTAGGCTAAGTGGTTCAACACACTGGTTTGACATACGATATTTTCGACTTATGATGGGTGTGGCAGAACGCATCTCCATCGTACCTTGAGGATTACCTGTACTGACATACCTTTTGACTTCATTCTCCAACTCTGAATACGGCCATATTTGTGTTTTAATCATAATAACCAAGCAAAATTACTGAACACAAAGGGAAGCAGTCCTTCGGGAAGGTAAGGGCTACAGGACATGAGGCCATAAATGAAGACCAACCTATTAACCTTTTTATCTAATGCGTTCCTGTCTCAACCCATTATACCCTCATGCTTCAAAAAAAAAAAAATCCATTATACAGAAAACGCACAGTCCCAGTAACAAAGTGCTTTAAGAAGCTAATTTAAGACCTAAAGGCTGCCTGTCTCTTGAAAAAGACACAGAATTGACTGTAATAATGCTGCACTACACTGCACATGACCACTTACTTCGGCAACACCACTCCACAGAGGCACCATGGAGGGATAGCGTAGATTTATCTGTCAATTAGTTACAGTAGCACACTCTATTGTTCAGTCCTTAGCACATCTCAGACCGTGGCCATTTTCGACATGTATGATTCGATACATGTATATATATAAATATCTATACCTACCCAGCATAACCAAGGTAATAAAAAAGCATTGCATACATGTCTACTTTCCTAGATAATTAACTAAAAATAAAAAGATATATATTAAAATTAGAATTACACAACCTTTACATTTTTGTCCAGACAGTAGCTTTCTGTGGGGATTTTCATTTTATTTTATTTATCTCTCTTTTTTTTTCTTTTTCTTTTTTTTTTCTTTTCTTTTTTTTCTTTTTTTTTTGGTAATTAGAGGTACAGGCACAAAGCGGGTGATTTATTAAAGCAGCTCATGGATTCAGTGGGCAGCAACACAACATCTGATTTCCCTCCAGACTCCGCTGTGTACGGTCCCAGTGGATAGCGCTTGCACAGACACACAGACAGGAAGTGCATGACTGATATCGGGGCGTATGCGACAAACCTTCGGGGACTGCGTGAACCCCGTCTTAGCATTAAAAACCCACCGCCCATTCCCTAACACTACTCATGAATATTAATGAGCAGAAGAAACATAACACGACCGAGATCATACACTCGATATGCGTAACCGCGTATGTGCGTGTGTGTGTGTGTGTGTGTGTGTGTGTGTGTGTGTGCGCGCATTGTAGAAGAGGAAATGATAAATGTCGCAGCTGCAGTCAGTGAGTGAACTTTTTTAAAAGAGATTTTGTTGTTTTTGGTCACGGTGCACATTTATTCTCCGGCCCTGTGAGACAGAGAGAGAGAGAGATAGAGAGAGAGAAAGAGGGAGTATGAGATAAATCTCTCTCTCAGGTCCACTTGGCCCAGTGCTGTATTTCTCCTCCATATCACACTGTGTGTGTGCGTGTGTGTGTGTATGTTGCACTACAGAAACGCAACATATGCTTCTATATTCTGCACACATACACACACAGCATATGTAGTGTAATATAAACAGACGGATGAATAAAGCTCGAACGCTCAGGACAAAAAGGGTCGTAACCATAGATACACACATTACAGCCAGAGGTAGCTGATGATGTCATGATACACACAGGCTATTTGGATGCCATACTGGTGATTCTGAGTGTTAGTTACTAGTCACTACATTGTAGTTACACTGTAATAAGGGCTCCGCGATGAAGCGTCCTCCTGGATGGGGTTCGTACATCCATGGCTACTTTTGACTTGCTGGCATGGTTTTCTTTTTCTTTTTCTTTCCTTTTTTTGCAGTGTGCAAACATTATATTAATTATACAAAGTATGAGCTAGAGGTCTATTTTTTTTACTGCAAACGGTAGACATGGTCTAATCTATGTATATTTATAAGGGCTGAGGTTACCAATGTAGATAATTAACAGGAGAAGTATAAATAAGGTGTTGTACCTGCAGTAAATTCATATAAAATAATAATAATAATAATAATAATAATAATAATAATAATAATAATAATAATAATAATAATAATAATAATAATAATAATAGATTGCTTTTAGAATGTCGTATATTTACATACAATATATATAATAATGCAAGACTATTTAAAGACCATCTTTACATGGTTTTGATACAGGTTCCTTAAAAATACTGTCACCTCTGTTGCATTCTCAAATCCGATTGGTCAGGAGGTGTTGATTCGATGGCGAGGAGAATGTTTATTTCACATATTTTTGTTTTGTCTCCAGTGTCTCCAGAGTTTTAAGTTTTACGACAAGTGAACGTCTTTTGGATCGAGCACTTCACAGATTCCCGGTATCACAACAAGCGACATTTTTTTTTGTCGTGATCTTCAGTAAAGAGAAAAAAAGAGGTCAAATAACTGTTTAAAGCTGCTAAAGTGTAAGCGATAACAGGAAATAACGTGTTTTGTGCTCGTTCCACAGCATAAAACATAAGTATACACAGCTACCTATGTATGACGTGTCGTTTTTTTAAATAATTAACTGTTGGAAGATGACTGTGGCATAAGAAGAACAAAGCATTCGTAAGACATGATGTTACGGGAAACTAATCAACTTCCACTACCGCAGGACCATAACCTGGTTTTGTGTTGGGCTGCATTACACCACCTGAGGTTGATTAATTTTTCATATTTCAGCACGTTCCGTCCAATTTTTGTTTTTTTTCCCCCTAAATTATAGTTACTTTCTAAATATATTTCAAGAAATAGTCATGAGTTTAATACAGGATTTTACACATAGGATCTAGTCTACAGGAGGGTTTGATTTGGGGGTTTTGGTACACATGTTTTGTTTTGTTTTTGCTCTGCCCAGGAAGTTATGTTTTAATGTGGTTTGTTTGTCTGACCCAACTGATTTCCATGAAATCTGGTGGACCAGTGGGCCAACGAAGAACCCTTTAAATTCTGGATCGGATCCGAGTCATGAGGCAGAGCCACAGATTTAGTTTCCCTTTCGTTAACATTGCTAGGTATAGCGTTTGGCTTTAACTGAAGTCTGCGTTCAACAACATCAAACAATCTTAAAATCCAGCTGCTGGCGGTAAGTTTCAATAGTGAAAACAGAGACAATGCAGAAGAAACGATGACTCCATTGGAAATATACCCAGACGTATAAAGTGGGTGTGGACGCAGATTTACATTTCATAGCAGAGTCGACTCTTGTCCTTGGAGGTCTGGTTAACTATGAGGCTGGTCTTGTTACAAACACCACCTTCTTGTGATTTCATGTCACTACTTTGTTTGTCTTCTGCCGCTTAATCCTGTTCAGGGTTGCGGTGGGAAGCTGGAGCCAATCCCAGCTGACTCTGGGCGAGAGGCGGGGTACACTCTGGGCAGGTCGCCAATCCACCGCAGGGCAACACACAGGGAGAGACATCCATTCACACTCGCACTCACACCTATGACCAATTTAGAGTCGCCAATTAGCCTAATCCCCTCTGGGCATGTCTGTGGATTGTGGGAGGAAACCGGAGTACCCGGAGGAAACCCACACGGACACGGGGAGAACATGCAAACTCCACACAGAAAGGCGCCCAGGTCGACACCGGGATCGAACCCAGGACCTTCATGCTGTGAGACGATATTGCTAATCACTTAGCCCCGTTACTAGTTTGTTTTCTTGCAAATTTGGGAAATTTGGACGGATTGTGAATTTAGAATATTTAGAATTATGTGTGATGAAAGAAACACTATTTATCAAGTGAAACCAGGTCCCGTAAATTCAACCCACCTGATCAATTCTTGCCCCTTGTATACCCTCGTAACTTTTTTTTAATTTGTTTTTACGATACAAAGCCCACCCATAACTACTCCTCTCCACTTACATCTCCCCAGCCTCTTTACTGTGATCTCTGAATCACAGTAATTATAGTCATTCTCTATAGGGAGGCCATTTTACTCCCGGCGCCAAAAAGGGTGTAACTCATTCGGTCCTCGCTCTAACATGACATTCATGTACAGCTGCATGTCGCTCTGGTCCACTTGGGCTCCAAACCAAAATGAATGGTGCTGGAGTGGGTGGTGAAGTGCAGGGCCTTCGTCCTTGTGCTGATTTGACAATGTCACATCACGCCCGTGCGGCTACTCAGAGTCTAATCAGTTCAGCACACGCTGATGGTCCTTAGCAATCACTCCACATGTGCATGCACACAAATACACACACTCACACACACACACACACACACACACACACACACACACACACACACACACACACACAGTCTCTTGCTTTGTCCTGCTCGCAAGCGTTGTTAAAGTGAATAAGGCGTCTGTGTCAGTATGAACCGACTGATGGATGAGAGGCTGCACACGTTCTGTTTAAAAATATAGAAGTCATAAAAAAGCCTCATCCCCTCTCATCCTCCGTTCTCTAGCTGTCTCTTTATGTCTCTTGTGCCGTTGTTTTGTCTTTGTTGCCTACAGCGTGTATAAAAACAGGTGCAAGCTTTATAACGCTCAAAAAAAACCCCAAAAACCACAGAACAATTTTGTACTCCATTGCGCTAACTATTACTATTTATTAATACTAATAATATTTTTGATTCCGATTTCCTAGCAAGGTTTACAGAGAACTGCGTATATATCAAATGATCAGGCCTGGCATGTTTACCTTAAAGAACATGTAATTAGTGTGCAAATCAGTCCAATCGAAAAGGCAGGTTTTATATTTTGCTCCAGTCCATTTCCAGTCCCATACATGAGGATTATGGCTTACAAACTCGAAATGATCCAAAAGTTTCCTAAAATGACTTAATATTATCGCGCCCAAGATATTCGCCGCACGTCCACGCCTGCGAATCTGCCGATAATATTTAAATGGAGACTGTGAAAAGGTTTTAATTCACACCTACCTCATGAATAAAACATCCATATTGTTTTCTGACACATCTCACAGTTTTCAACTGGCATTATACTGGACGTGTGAGGCAAATGGCACAAACAAAAACCTTATTTACATATCGTTGGTTTTTTTTGTTTTGTTTTTTTTCACTCCTAAATAGCACATGATGTAATTCGCACAGCTTTTTTTCTTTCTTTCTTCCTTTCTTTCTTTCTTTTTTTTTTTTTTTTAAATAAATGACCGACAGCATGTTGGGTTTTTCCAATTTATCTTTTTGCACACACAAGTCAGCACGTATTACTTCGACTTTCATCCATGAGCCTTGTTGAATTCGCGATTCGGATTGGTCAGAAGGTGTTTGTATGCACATTACTCTCCATGTTTATATTACCGGGCCCGGCTCACACTTTCCATAATCCAATTCGTTGTTCTTGTTTACATTCGTTATACCCATACGAAAACAGAATGGGTTGGTTGAAAGAATGTCAAATATAACAACTTTGCCAAAAAGATCTTCGATTTCACATTAGACTATATGACTGCTTGCGGAGATGGGTCTATTTCTACGACGGCACGCCCTGCCGTATTTTATTCCCGATTTATTGAATCACGGTGGGATTTGGTGCCAGCTTAGGTTATTTCATAGTTATCAATTAAACATACTAGATTACTACAGAGGTCGTTTGGTTGGTGTACAATTATTGATTCGAATCCCATCACAATACACGGCCATAGCCTCCTTTTTACGCTGTCCTTCAAAGGAAAGTCGAAAGGACCAAAGGATATTATGTGGGTGGTGTGAACTACTCCGAGCACAGCAGTGACCCAGCTGTGGCAGATGCTCACCTCTCTGAAGCTCGGGACTGGAAACGTTCTACTGAAAAATTTATGTTCATTTTCTCTCTCTCTCTGTCTCTCTCTCTCGGTGAGTAATTGGCTCCTGACATCAATTATCAATGTCAAAATTATAAAATTACAATGCCAAAGCAATTACCAAGCAAACAAAGGTACAGACAAACCCACAACTGAAACACGGCTTGGAACAATGTCTTATGATAATAAAGTCCATTAAATTGTGATGCGATTTAATAATACAGTTCACATAACTCTCAAGGCCGGTCCGCTGAACATCCCCCCCCTTCCTCTTTTTCCTCCTCGTGAATTTCACAGATTTCTTCCTTCATTTGAATATTACAGAGACACAAGGGAGATGGTACATATATATTTTTTTTTTTCTTCACAAGCTGAATTCCTAACGGGATCAAATTTGGGACATGTGCTTTGGCAGGAAGTGCAGCTCCATCTCCTCCATTTTCAGCTTGGTATGAGAGCGCCGTTCGTCCTCTGAAAGTGGCCAGGCGGTTGTGTCATTGTGCCAAGTGTGTACGCGCTTAACAATTTCCAGGCATGTCCATCTCAAGATGGACAGAGAGGGTCCGCTAATGAGGGTTGTAGTCTGGCGAAATCAGCCTCTTCACCCCAAAATGGAGCAGTGTTAATTTGCTGTAAGGGCAAGGTGTCTTACGTTAGAGCGTCATGACAACTGACTGAAGGAGGAGAAAAAAAAGAAGAAAAAAAAACCACCTTAAAGCGTAATGTGCTGGGTCACTACGAACTGCCAGGACAGCTTCAGTGTGCCTTGACACAGACCTCTCTGCAGCTCTCTCAAGGTGTACTGGGGATGAATGAACACTATTTAGTTCAAGCATCATCGAAAATCTTCCGAATTTTCATCATAATGACAGCAACGAACGCTGAGATCAGGAGACGCTGTGCATTTTTGGACACCAAAATCTCCAACTAGTAGGCAAGCTGCAACACGTGATCACTGTTATGTCTGTAACCAGAAGTGCGCTGAGCTAAAACGTCATGACGTTAGCATGGTAAATGTCATCACACTTCTGACGCTAATTTATTCAAAGCAGTCTTTATGACCTAGTACGCCACTGGAGAAAAAAAACAACAACTTTGTAGGTAGTTTAAAGAGGTTTATATAGTTCTCACGAAGCGTCCTACTCTAGTTAGTGAGTAGGGAGTGGATCCCAATGTCTTCAAATGAACTCTGGATGATAACAGACAAGTACTTGATCTAAAAGACAACACAGCTTTGTTTTGTCTACTGCAAAGGTGCAAAAATCTAAACGTCTAATGGGCTGGTCCAGCCCAATGGGGTGATGAGTCGAGTCAAGTGGGGGATGACGGGGTTGAATCATTACAGTTACAGGTTTATCTACTGAAGAACAGGATCTACAGACATATAATCCTGGACTGCCCCCTGTCGTGAACATTTCTAATGCAATCATATCAACTCTGGACTGTTAAGTTTGGAGCCACGGGTTGCACATCACTATCCACTTCAACGGCTAGTTTAGAGTCAGCGCAACGCATGCCAGCTTACAGAAAAAGATTCAGACTCATTTTCGAATGCTGCTGTGCCAAGAGTTGGTTGGAAAGACCAATATATTGATGGCGGACAGTATGGATTTGATCTCCATTGAAGATTCTTATAATCTAAGCACATTTTAGACTAAGCTCTGATTATGTATATCCTTTCTGGATGGAGTAGGGGACACCGACTTGCTATGGAGTTCTGCTCCTCTAACTCCTTCTTCTCACCTCTGAGTCACCAAGACAGCTCTCTCGCTCTGAATATGTACTGAACCCAGTGAGGACATGTATCCACTCCTCTGTGCCTTAAGGGCAGTCCACAGGCC
Organism: Chrysichthys cranchii; assembly: GCA_030068335.1. Lineage (NCBI taxonomy): Eukaryota > Metazoa > Chordata > Actinopteri > Siluriformes > Claroteidae > Chrysichthys > Chrysichthys cranchii. The sequence continues at coordinate 5,934,466 of JAQMCW010000013.1, forward strand.
TCTTCTTTGTAAAGGCTAATAAAAAAGCCTGTCACAGCTCTCTCCTATTCTCTGCTCATTTTTTACCCCCTGTACCTCTCTTTCCCTTGCAGATCTCCCATGAGATCTGCGTCAGTGCCGTTTCAGCCTTCAATCTCCCTCAGTCTTTTATCTAACAAAGCTCACCTTTGTTTTCTTGTCTCTCTCTCTCTCTCACACACACACACACACACACACACGCTCTTTTCCGCTTACACACACATATATATATATATATATATATATATATATATATATATATATATTTTT
>JAQMCW010000013.1:5936410-5947797 GCA_030068335.1 Chrysichthys cranchii
TTTTTTTTTTTTTAAATTCCTCTGCTGTCCTTTTATTATCCATAATTCTGATAGCTCCATCCCCCGCCAGCAGTGGCACTGGAAAGACAGAGAGAGGGACGGAGAGAAAGAGATCTAATCCCCAGGTAAGAAAGCACTTGAGAATATGGAAATGAGGCTTTTTGAATAAATGCACCTGGGTACCGTGCTGTCTGATTATCAAGCCTCATGCTTCATCACTCTCTCTCTCTTTCTCTCTCTCTTTCTCTCTCTCTCTCTCTCTCTTTTTCTGTGCCTGTTCCTCTCAGTGGGTGAGCGCTGACCTGAGCCACTCAGCGTTTTGCAAATTTAAATACAAAATGAACGCCTGACCTCTACCGTGAGCAAAACAGCAACTGGCAAACAATGTTTAGTGCAGGTTGGCCCGAAAAATGCCGCAGCAGAACGATTTCTAAATATGCATTCCGCTTCATCGAGGTAATCTCACTTCATGTTCCAATAGGCAGGATGGATGATATACAGACAGGTGTGCATTTGAGAAACGTCATTAACTCTTATTTGCTCGTGGAAAGATTTTGGATGTTTCCACTTCCTGAAACACCTGTACCAAGTACAAAGGATGCTAATTGCTCGAATCAGCTGAAGAACCGAAAGTCTCATTACACAAGACCGTTACCGTCATCTTTATGGGTGCGCGTTAACCTCTGCAATGCCAGACGATTCAAACGGCAACTTGACCCTGTAAAAGTACCAAGAGGTGGAACTACAGCATCTTAGCTCTACAACACAACTGACCTGACATCTGTTTTCCTTATTTTATGATCATGTTTTGGTTTGGGTCCCGTCGCCGCCCCTGCCTCATCATTGGTTTGTTTCCCTAATGTGCGCACATATCTAGAGTTCAGCCCTTTGCTTTCTTTCTTTATCTTTCTCAGTGTTCACATTCGTATTACTGAGCAGTCCTTTGTTTCAGTTTCCACTTTTTCTACTCTTTCCTTTTTTCATACATCATTTTTGAATACGCATTATGCCCGCTTGACCCGGTATGCTGACCTCGGCAAAGAGCTCTGAGGATGATTTTTGGAAAACCCTTAATAAAGAACACATTCGGTTTACTGTACACCTATTTCCTGCTCTTAATTACAGCTTGTTACAGAAGGGAGAAATTTTTAAACATCAGAGCAATGCTCTAAATACTGGTAAACCGTAAAAGCCGAATCAAATTAACATTTGTTGTGACAGCCCTTTGCATTTAAAACTGCTTCGATTCTCACACTCTGGCAGGTGCTCCCTGAAGCTGGTAGAAATTTTTCAGCCATAACTTCATAGCAAATGGTTGCATGACTTTAAAAAAAAAAAAATCCCAGAAAACAGAACGCCAACTGGCATCGACAACCATTAAAAAAAAAAAAACAACCTTTCTTTACCAACTATTCCCAAGCACAAATTATTACTACATTGAAACGTACATAGCCAAACACAAAACTGTGAGATTTTGACATAAATATATACAGTATGTGAATCTATTTAAATTGATGTTTAAATAAGCTAGCAAGGTGATTTACCCATAACTTTGCTACTTACTCATCATCATCATCATCATTATGGTCATCGTTTTGGAAATGAACGTTACGTTCACCCCAGATTCGAAAACAAAGTTAGTCACATATCAACTGATCCTAAATGACTAAATTAACCTGTATTGTATCGTATCCAAGCAGATTCAGTGATATTGTCAAATATCAAATCATTGCCTGATGAATAGAAATCATATCGTATTATGTGGAAGTGAAGTTCACACCCCGTCTGTACAGTCTCATGTTCTATCTGCTTTTTCACCTCAGGCATGTTTTGATGATTATCTAATTACATGCACTCTAATGAGTTCAGCGTTTTTGTTCCAAACCAAATCTTTACCCAGGCACACCGGTAACCGGGCGAAGCATTTCAGCTCCTACCTTGACGTCGACGTGGGCCATGAGCACAGCGAAGTTGGTCAGGTGTGTGCATGAGCAGGTGGTGTGAGTGCGGTTGGTAGCGAGGAGACGGCAGTCCTGCGTAGACCAGAAGCCCGTCATGCTGCGCTTGGAGTAGCTCCAGAATGAGCAGTTTGGGTTGAAGTTCTCCTCCGACTGCTGTGGGCAAGAAGCCAAACATGGCGTGAGGAACACGGGTCCTAGTGGCCATCTTTTTATCTCTTTCAGCTTGCTTCCTTTATAGCGCGCTATGTCACTTTGATTGGGGAGGAACAAATTAAAGGGAACAAATTGATTTTCTTCATGGCTGCACTTTACAGCCACTGGGCTGATGCTAACCCGTCCATGCGCACTAAAATCACGGGATACAAAAGCGCATAGGAAAAAAAAAAAAAATCGTAAGATCGGTGAATGGTGGGAATTATTTTACCGAGGGCCAAAAAAGGAAGATTGTTTCTTCACGTCGCTGATACGTTCCTCTTTAATAATTTTTTGCGCAGATCAGGGCTGACACATATTTTTTTCCCCCTTCTGTACGGCTGTTAACAGAAAAATCCCCTCTGCGTTTCGCTTACTGCTGTTTGTTACTGATGCGATCATTAGCGCTGGTGAATTGCTCCAGCGATACCATTAAAGACAATATAAAAAAGATGGAGAAAGCTATACCCAGGAAGAAATTATGGCAATTATGGGAAAGCAAGTGTATGTGAGTGTGTGGGGTTCTAAGCAGCTCTGAGCATAATCCGTTGAGTCCTCAGACATTTCCCGATACAGCAGCAATACGTTCACGACTTTAATCTCCGTCCTCCTTCTCCGTCCATCTCTTTCTCCATCGGTTGCTCTCTATTTCTCTAATCCTTCGCTCAGACAGACACGGACGCCCATAGACGTTGCATTTGCAAGGTCGCAGAGCTTTTTTAACCTGTATAACGAGCACAAGCGCCAGAGCTGAACGCCCGTGCGTTTGCGTCTACGTGGGTTCTGATTTAAATCTTGTGGAAAAAGAGAGCTTATACTAGCATAAACGCTGGCTGAATGAGTAAGCAACCTGCAGGGAAAACCGATAAAGCCGGTATTTATACAGCCGCCTCAGGCACCCACTTCCACCACGGCGCAGTCTGAAGTCGACTGAACAGGAAATAGTGCTGAGGGAGAAGGGCCAAAGTTTGCCTGAGTGTCTGGAACAACATTAAAACGAATGTATTTTTTAATAATTTTTGTATATATTTTTTTTTTTTTGCTTTTCTGCTGTGGCAAAAATAAAGGAGTTCGCAAAAAAAAAAAAAAAACAATTCACCAGCTTATAGATTTATGAAAAGTCAAGGTTGGGCGTAGAATTGGTGCAACGCTTTTGACTTCATCGCAACCTTGCATGGGTACTGCCAATGCTTTTTTTTAAAAAAAATTGTCAGCTTGTTTTACATTGGTCAAGAGAGGGCAATTACGTTTCCTAATAGTTGCCATGGTTTCTCTGGCAAGTAGCTACCAGATAGAACAGCGATAATATCTACAGGACGTAGGCCAACCTGAAGGGCTTCACAGCGTTTTCAGGAGCATGTAGGGATTAAATATCTGTTAGGAATAAAAATATAACAATATCAGTTCTTGTTATTGGTAGCCTTCACAACATTTTAGCACCGAGTGCCTTGCCAGCTTCACTTTGTCAGTGATTGTTCCGTTTCCTGTCACTAGAAACTCTTTTAAATTTCCTTTTTGGTCATTTGCCAATCGGTACCCCCTAACCAGCTGTTCCAAACGGCCAATTTGGTCTCTTGGATTCCCAGCCATGTTGGGATGTGAACTTGCAGTCCACCCTTCTGCTCCCTTCCTAATGTGGAAATCTTCAACCAAGCTGCTGATCTGGAATATCACAGGAGGAACCTCAGGAGCTTTCTTACCTGGATGTGGCGCACTGTGAACACGACAGGATCCGACAGGTAGACTTTATTGCTGTCTTTGTTAATGGCCGCCGTTATGATGGGCGAGTTGACGATGACGGTGTAGTTGGTGTTGAGAGCCTCGCTGCTGAACTTCATGCTGGCGTTTTCTGTGGACAGGTATGTGCCCAGGTGCTTATAAAGCACAAACGCCATGCGGATCTCACCTGGGGCATTCAGACAGATAAAGAGAGAGAGAGAGAAAGGGGGGGGGCTCTTGAGTCAACGTTCATCTTCACACCATAGTATGGCAAAATTGACTGAGTTCTACCTGGAGAATTATGTATCACGCTTGCTCGGTGGAAGCTTAAGGGTGTTTTTATATTTGCATGATTCTAGACTGTCTGAATGCATCTCTTTTTCATGTAACTACATTTTTTAGGCAGTCAAGAACAGCAAATGCACTCAGGTGTGGGCAAAAACAATTGGTCCAAGACTGTCAGAGATGGTCTCGGTCTTCTTACAGATGAATTCTAGCATGACTCGTTTGCAGTCTGAAAGCGGTTTGACACTGAATTGACCCAATTACAGAAAACGAACCAAATGAACTGAACATTTTCCCAGTGTCCTCTATGAGCACTTGGGAAAGGCTAATGGGAAAAAAAAAAGAGAGTTTTATGCCCTTCAGTCACCGGTGGTTGTTGTTGTGGTTAGTGTTTTCAGTTTTTTTCTGCTTAGCAGGATTCTATTCATTTCCATGTTAATTGGCCAACTGATCCCTACAAGGTTTCACTTATAATTAGTGTTGTTATATTTATAATTAAGAAGTCTCAATAGGTCAGGGACCTCCAGCAGTGTTGTGTATTGGACCTTGATGAATGAAAATAATTTTTTGTCCGCCTTACATACTTTAATTTTAAGAAATCCTTAAAGCCCTTGACAACACAATTTCAAATGTGGGTGTCAGCTCACGTAAGCAGTGGTGTACCTCCGTGAACATAAACACGACTGTGTTAGTGCTAGTAGGAATGAAGGTAGGACTCCCACGGAGCTTTTGGCTTTACACAAATCATGGACGTTGCATGGTGAGTTGGAGTATTTTGTACATATTTCGACTAGCAGTAACAATCCGATTAATGGAAATAATCTGCAGGTTAAAGAAATAACTTTTTTTTAAAGAGTATGCTTTCATCCCTACACACAACTCAAGGTCAGTCATCTTTATTTCTTTCTTTCTTTCTTTCTTTTTGCGTTTTGGTTCATTTAATTATATGCAATTATAACATGTGAAATCAGACCAAAGGCATGAACTGCACTCTGATTGACCTTGCCAAACAGAACAAATCGAATCGAGTTGAACAGATCGAACAACAACAGTTAAACAACATGCATGCAAATACATAAAGCTGTGTTCATTGTTTATTGGTAGGCACTTTGTTCTTTAGCTATAATGATCAATACAGTGCTGGCGAATAATAACTATTCAGAATTTCTCACACCAGATGTGAACCGGGGTACAGGTAGTCCTCAAGTTACGATGGAGATGAGTTCGGCCACGCTCATTGTAAGCCGAAAATATCGTAAGCCGATCGACTGTGTTGAACCAATTAGCCTAGCTTAGGTATCTCATCTTAGCTTAGCCTAGCTTAGCCCAGCTTAACCTAGCTTAGTCTAGCCTACCCAGGAGTCTTTTCCTGTAGAAGACCACACAAACTCACTGAGGACTTCATTTAAATCACATTTCTGTTGAAAGAGAGAGTTGGTCAGAGAAGTCCGCACCTGGTGGAGGTAGCAGCACTGTGTCTCTGAGCTCCGCCCAGCCGCGACACCCCGCTACACAAATACTGAGCTCCGGCTACAGACAGCCACCACTGAAGCTGTTCCGTTAATAATCACAAAAAAGAAAGCACTGTACAGTACACTGATACACAAGTTAACTCCGGGAGAGAGTGAAGTGCCACGTGAGGTGAGTCATCCGGGCATTGTGTGTTGGCCGCGTACTTTCAGGTGTCGGCCGTGTACTTCCAAGTGTCATCTGAATGTCCGTGTAGGTCATACACTGTTACGCTGGCCTACCTGCAATGCCTGCCTGCGAATTTCAAATATTTTCTAAATATTTTACTATTTTTTTTGTGTATTGTTCTGTCCTCAGATTTATTTAGTTTAAATGTGTGATGTTTTCTTAAGAATATCATTTGATGTATTATAATGATCTGATATTGATCTGTATTCCTACAAAGATAGACACACTGAGTAACAGCGTAACTTTGAGCAGGACCTTTATTTTGACACATCTTTGTCAGTGCGCGACTGCTTCCCTCTCTCAAAATCGTGTTAACCTCCAATAGGATAAGCATGCTCTGAACCGCCGAGTCCTGCGAATTTTCTCATGCCCACGAAAGCAATAGCTGGAAGTTCATTATCCCTTTCTGCATAAGTGAACATGTATATTCACTCTAGATTTACATTTATTGATTTCATTAAACGTTAATTAGTATAGCGACTTGCTAAATAAGTTAGTCTTAGAGCTTTATTCTCTCTGTTTGTCACAGTTTGCACTCATGGGTTTTTATCTACCTATCGACGCAATAAACGGAGCAAGGTGCTCGCTATCCTGGCTCAGTTGAAAACCTGAGTTTGGCTTGCTGGTGATCTGTGCTAACGTAATAGATGTGCATAAACGCCCAGGGAGAAAAATACAACAATCGTCATCGTAACTTCGAAAAATCGTAAGTTGGGCCAGCGTAACTCGGGAGCGCCTTTACTCTTTTTTTCTGTTCGGTGCTGGAAGTTGTATTCATGCGAAGTTTGATTAGATGGGCCTTGACAGACATGTAATGAATACGCATTACACATAAAGCTTTGTTTCTCACAGCTGCACTTAACGTGAAAGACAAAGGTTTCAAGACAGCGGTTAAAAAAAGGAGGAAAAAAAACCCAGTAGTCTACCAACTAGAGAGACGATTTGATTTAGCTTCATTGAAATGTCATTGCTGCTTTATTGCCAGTTCAGATAAAAGCTACATTTCAGTTTCCTAACCTCCCACTCCTCTTTTTTTGTTACATGCCCCCCACGTTCTCCTGCAGCAAGCTGAAATGAAAGAGCAACCCCCCCCCTTTCCAAACTGTGCCAGCTTCAACGCCTCACAAGAAAAGAAAACCAATTTGTGTGATTCCTGTTGATGACGGCGAGTACCCGGCCGCTGGGTGGGAATATTACAAACAGAGGAGAGAGAAGTGAGCTTTGATGATGCATGGCTCATGGCCACTTGCTTACTCATAAAACTGCATAAAATGGCATGCGATGCGCAACTCTGTCTCATTTGCATGCAAGTGCAAGTAATAAAGCCTGCAGAAAAGAAAGAGGATAGGTTCCTTGATGGACAAATCACAATATAATACGCTGACTGGACTCAGGCTTAAGGGGAAATGCTTCCCTACCTAGTGTAATGCGCTACATTGAACTGAGGGACTAATATATTTTATATCCTGTATAGTGCGTTAAAACAGATGGGAGTGGTTGCAGGTTTTTTTTGTCTTCTTTTTTCAGATTTATTCCCTACCTGCAAGGAGTTGGCACACAAGCCAAGATCAGCTTTTCCTGCACACCGAGTCACTTGGGGAATGTTTCGGAAACCTGATCCAAGCAAACTGTCATAACCAGTCTTAACACTAATGTCTCATACCCAGTTATGTTGAATTTCAGAGCTAATATCATGTATGCACATTCTATTATAACGAAAAACAATCCCACCTGTTCACGTGGAAAAAAAAAAACATTTAGGCTACAATGCAATTTGGGTGCCAAATTAAAAGTATTATGCTTTTCAATGCCATTATTTCCCACCCTTATTATATAAGTCATTATGCAAATGCTTATATAAGCATGCCGGCTCATTGGGACGTTCCTTATTGTGAAAAATTAGGATGGCTATAAAAAGAAAACCCTGCCTAAAAGCTTGCAAAAAAAAAGAGTGCTCTACTTAGAGGCATCTTAAGCAGTCCACGAAATTATATCTACTTAGCATGACTCCATTTACATCTTAATTAGCTAGCTGATCCCTGCAAGGTCTGATTTATAATTAGCATTGTTAATATTTGTAAGTGAAAAGTCTCAATAGGTCAGGGACGTCCAACAGTCCACTGTGGAGTTCCACATTGGGTGGGTCTCAGATTTGTATTTGCTTATCTTTATTTTTTGGACAGCATCACACACCTTCAATTGAGGTCATCTGTACCGATTGCAGATATCCCTGGTCTCTGATTTAATTGCACTGTGTGGTCACGCACGATTGTCATGAACATGACGGTGATGGTGTATTTTGTCCAGATTTCTAACCATACGGTACTCAAAAGCAGGTAAGACTGCACTTTGTGTATATTCCTCTGTGTGTATATTCCATTTCTATATACAGTGAAGCCTGGCAAGATCAGATAGGCAGAGGTATTCATTTATTCATATCTTTCCATGTCTAAGATTGTAAGATTTTACGATACAAACGCCTGTGAAATACAGGTTTATCATACGCTGTAGTCTTCTCAATGTTCTCAAAATTTGAAATAACAAGTACAGTGGAACCTTGGATTGCGAGTAACTTGGTCTGCGAGTGTTTCGCAAGACGAGCAAAAATTTTGAATAAATTTTGACTTGGTTAACGAGCGAGGTTTTGCAATACGAGTGGTATTCGTCTGCTGAGCCTCACGTGATCACAACTTCTCTCTCTCACTCACTGCAGGATTGTAGCTTCCGCGCTAGTATATACTGTTAGTGTGTGTGTCACTCATCTCTTTAATGACAATGCGATGTCGCATTTCCGCGAAATCCTCAAAAGGAGGCAAAAGCAGCGATCATTGGATAGTTTCCTTGTTAAAGTCGCACGAATAGGAAAAGATCCCAGTGAGCGACAGACTGCAGTGATTCTGTGAGTTTCTCGTAAAAGTAACACACAATAATCCCCCTGCTCTCTGTCATGGATCTGTCCATGTGGAGTGCACGTGCAGCACACCTGTTTCGGGCACTCCCAATAGCGGTGCATGCCAGAGGACTAACGCCATGCTCAGATGTCACGTGGGTTACTACAGGTGTTCTGCATTAGGACTAATTATATCGACTATAAATAGACTGATTCATGAATGCTAAGTTTGCGAAGCATTAGTTTGCATTTCCCTGCGCTATTGCCAAGCCATGTTCTAGTGTTTACCTTGCTCACGTTTTGACTCTTGTTTGTACTGGAGTTTCCCTGTTTGTGTTGTAGCCTTTGATATTCCTGTTTGTGGAATATCTCTCGTCTCCCTCACGCCAGCCACGATTCTTTTCAAAGCTAAAGTGCAGGTTATTTTGTTTTGTTTTGTATGTTTTACTTGCTATTTTGTATTAATCATTTTTTATAAATATTTGTGGGTTGGGGAACGAATTATCTGAGTTTCCATTATTTCTTATGGGGAAACCCGCTTTGATATACGAGTGCTTTGGATTACAAGCACATCTCCAGAACGAATTATGCTCGCAATCCAAGGTTCCACTGTATTATAAAATGTGATTACATAAATCTCTAAGTAGAATTACTTGCTATTAGTAAACACAAGCTACACTAAATATTGTATAAACAATACTAAAATATTGTAACTAGCTTTGCTTATGGTTGCTCAGGCACTGAGAATCAGTTCGGCTTCTGTAGATGACGTTATCTTAACTGAGAATCACCCAGTTTACGGTAAATTGGCCCACAGGGAACGTCAAATATTCCAAAACAAACCAACGTTCCTTGCTTGGAAAATAAAGGCAATGCTAAATTCACCACACAGAAGGTACAGTTAAACAGTAAGACGCTAATTACGAAAATAGGTTGACAGGGTGTAGGCTTTCATGATACAAGCCTACACTTAGCTGTAGGTGACCTACCGTTCCTGCCGTGTTGTTTAAGGGTGTTGGCAGACAGGTGGATGGAGTTGCTTTGGTCTCCTGTTTGAGGAAACTTCAGATCTGGGAGGTTGCCATCTGTGCTCATGCGAGCCACCTCCAGCTCTGCAGGAAATAAACAAAAGCACGCAACCACAAAGAAACAGATTATTAGCTCTGGTCATTACAAAAACAGTCCCAAAATTCTTCAGGGTCATAGGATTGTAGGCTTGCAACATCGCTGGGTACCATTGCATCATTTAATCTCTGGTACTTTTAGAAATTTAATAATGAACAGATAATAAGTTTTAATGTTTGTCAACATGTGGGGGGAAAAGAAAAAGCCCACTGGCTTGCATATTTCATCAAGACATTTCTAACCTTATTAGTGTAATTGATGCAATTGGTGCTATGGGGAACAAGCAATAAAATAAACAAATATGCTATCCAAATAAACTGTTCATGGAATACTTTTATGCCAGTGCAAATAAACCGTAGTATGGTGCATAATCCTAAGCCTTGAGCTAAAAAAAGAAAGAAAGACAGAAAAAAAAAAACCACACAGCACTGATCATCATTGATCTTACTGCTCTTCAACATGCTTGGTGCTTGGCTGATTCCTGCCACTTTATTCACAGGTGGGTTTTTTATAATGTATTCACCGATACGACAGTGAATAGAAAGATAAAGTGGAATCAGAACGAGGCAAGTGAGGCCGCTGACTCGCAGGAGTGCTTTTCATTTCGAAAACCTTAAGGTACCATGAGTCGCTGAGCGCACAGCATTGTCAGAGATGCTGAAAATAACATGCTAATCTCAGCAAATCTGCTTGCTATTTTATGAGACAGGACATACACACAAAGAGCACAGGATCAAAAACCATGTGTCTTCTAGAATAGGAATATGGCACTGCAGATGTTTGTGACTAACCGGGGTGCTTTATCTTTGCTCGAACCGACGAGGAAAATCTTCTCCTTTTCATCTCAGTGTACTTTGCTTCACAAATATAGTGCATTGCTGAAATGCTGCAATACTGCGCAATGCACTCAACGCTTATCAGTACTTGCTCATACTGTGCTCAGTTTTCAATCAGATCGGAACTGGGGAATCAGACGGGCATCTGTGGGCTAGTGAAGTTTAGTTCAGACTGGCAGTGGAGGATCACTTAATGAGTTCAGAAGGCTAGAGCAGGACATGTCACAGTGGAGTGAATGTTGGCTGACTTTGCTCTAGACTCCAATTTGGCTCAGCATGGCACTTTGATATGGACTCCACTTTGGATCAGCACATCACTCCACTTTTGATCATCATATCGCTGGAACTCCGTTCGGCTCTCCAGTCCATTTTGGATCCACACGCAGTTGGGAATTTACAATGGAGTGCATGTGGGATCGGTATTGCACTGGGTCTCACTTTATTATGGACTCCATTTTTGATTGGAAAAACATCTATAGCCCACTTTCCTTTTCTCATTTGATAACTCTAATGGGGGCTTCGTTTTAATATAAGCTCAACTGACATTTTGCACTCGTATAGCCTTGGGACTTAAATTGGCCGTAGGTGTGAATGTGGGTGTGAGTGGTTGTCTGTCTCTGTGTGTCGCCCTGCGCTGGATTGGTGACCTGCCCAGGGTGTAACCCCGCCTCTCGCCCAAAG
>JAQMCW010000013.1:5986813-6008903 GCA_030068335.1 Chrysichthys cranchii
CCAGAGTCTCGCTCGCGCTCGCACACACACACACACACACACACACACACACACACACACACACACACATGATATATTACAGAAGCTAAAAAGCATTCAGAATAATTGACTGAATGAGACAATCAAGCAAGCTAGAAAAAAAACTAAACTAAACAAAACAAAACAAAAAAACAATACAGGAAATGGATCTTGGCCGGTGACGCGAAGTAAGAAATACGAGCATGTTTACTGAATGTGTGTCCACGAGTAAGGAGCATTAGCGCTAACGAGGAAGAGGTGTGCGTACCAGAGAACAAGACAGACGCCAGCACACTGTACGTCCCCCTAGTAGACATGTCATTCACACGTTTGTCTCTGGAAAGTGATAATTATGGCACTTCCATCTGTCTGGTGACCATATGTAAGCACTAAAAGAACAGCTACAGCAGGAGAGTCCTTTAATACGTAACAAGCGAGAACGAGAGCGGGATAAGGGGGGGAAAAATACCCTGAGCTGTGGAACGTATCCATATGCTTGAGGAATGATTAGCGGAGGAAAATGGATTCTTAATGAGTAAGCTACAGGAAATCCTTCAACCTGGGAACCAAACTTCTGCTCGTTCCAGTCCATGTTAAATTCGTCAAAGTCCTTACTAAATGCCGTTAAAGCTATTCTCTCCCTACTATATCATAACAGAGCACAAACATTTCATAACAACTCACCCTATGTCATTTAAATCGATGCTTCCTGGCTTGCGTTGTGCTACTTCAGACATCAGACACGGGTTCCTTAAGGGTTCCTTGGCTAGTTCTTGGCTTCTCCAAAGGGTTTTACTTGGAACTCCGAACGAATGGGAAACATTTTGAAATAGGGCTCTGCACAGAATACTTAATGGGCCCCCAAGAAGTTAACCAAACAAACCTTTAGAAGGATAGATGGAAATTTAGTACTGGATAAGAATCCGATTCCCTCCACACCCATCAAACTCGTTTTTAAAAATGCTTTAAGTAAACCTCAGCGTTCCCCGTCATCCCAGACTCTAACAAACCCATTGGGATTCTTAAGTCTTACAGAACTCCCAAGTTTTTCTCTCGGACTTCCAAGGCTTCGTTCTTGTTTTCTTCTTTTGTTTGCCTGCTAACATTAAATAAATTAATAAATAAATAAATACATCAGATTATAAGAACTGCCAGGGAACGCCAATTACACCACATCATCCTGTAATGGCATTTTCCAGTCGCAATGCCAAAGCTTCATTCGAGTAAGTTTTAAAGATTTCATCCATGCCTTAATTATGCCCACCTTTCCTCGTCTTCCCGCGGCAAGGAAATTAAGACACACTTCCTTCGCCGCTAGGAAGGCCTCATTACTGTGGAAGCAGGCCTTGTCATTTTTAATGACTCGCCACATCAAGGAGGACCAGTCTAACATCGTTAGCGTTTAATTTTGCCACCAAGAGTGCAGGAGGTCCTTTTTTTTCGTCAGTCAAAACAATCGTTCTTGGGTATTCCAGAGCTCATGGATCTCATGTCGGTATTGCATGACAGCTTGAATGAGTCACCCGTCAGTGGGGGCACACTTCCGTGGGATAAAATGATCTCCTGTCAGCTCGTATAGCTCAATACATGGAGTAGAAGGGCATAGATTTCCAATTCTTTTACTCATTAAAACATTCAACAAACTAACAAATATCAATATAGCAAATGAATCCCCAAGACTCCTCATCAATCACCACATAAAGCATTCATCACTAACAACAAATACCAATATTCACTAAAAAACGCCAACAATAATCATCAAAAACTAACATTAACCATTAAACACCAACAATCACTCACAAACATGAACAATTTCCAACATATCAACACTTACATTTACTATATATATATATAAAACAAAAAGACATATTATCCTCAGACATCAGTCAACCCTCAAACAACAACATTTACCGGCAAATTTTTCTTCACCTACCATCAAACACCAGTGTTCACAAGAAAGGCAATGTTACCCATGAGCCACCAAAGCACAACAACCACCGTACATCCACATTTACCATCAATATACCAAGCATCATCATCATCAAACATCAAAATCAACCATCAAATGCCTCACAGTCAGCATTTACCACCAAACACCTAGTTTTTCACACTCAAAACCCAACCATTCACCATCAAATGTTAAAGTATAACAACCATCAAAAACCTCCAGTTATTAGCAACAATCAGCGTTTACCACCAAACACCGAGATTCACACTCAAACCCAACCATTCACCATCAAACATCAAAGCATAACAACCATCAAACACCTCCAGTTATTAGCAACAATCAGCATTTACCACCAAACACCGAGATTCACACTCAAACCCAACCATTCACCATCAAACATCAAAGCATAACAACCATCAAACACCTCCAGTTATTAGCAACAATCAGCGTTTACCATCGAACACCCAAGATTCACACTCAAAACTCAACCATTCACCATCAAACATCAAGGCATAACAACCACCAAACGCCTAGAGTTCACCATCCATGTTAGCCCTAAAAAACCAAATGCTCACAATCAAAAAGAAAATTTCCCACCAAAGACCACCATCCACCACTGAAACATGCATTTAACGTCACCAGACATCATACACCGTCAAAAACCTATGCTCAAAATCAAAAACCAACTATCACCATCGAATAAATACGTTCACCCCCAAACGCCAGTATCGACCAACGTACACCAACGTTCTGACTTCACACTGGAGACAGACCAGTTCCAAATAAACCAGCCCTTGTGCTGGAGTTCATTTCGGTGTTGGACGCCAGCTTGAATGAATCACCCCTCACGGGATAGTTAAAAACAATCGCTTAAACCGATCCCCCTGTCAGCTCATACTCTACGGTACATGGAGGAGACAGCACCTAGATTGCAATTCGCCCAGTCCCTGTGAGCTCCGGGTCAACATCCCGAGGCTTCGCATGTGGACTAAATTAGGTCAATCACCTTCAGGCTGGTGTACCTTTTCAGAGCTCGGCTACGTTCCTAGGTTACACGGCTATCGTTTCTTGTGTTTGACATGTGCCCCTAAACGCTGGGAGATAGCAGTGGCAGGCTATGACATATGAGGCAAAGCTTTAGTCTGCCGAGGGGGAGGTCAGGACGCAGGATTAGCATATTACAAGGAGACTTCCACTCACAAAAAGCTAACCTGAATACAAAATAGGCCTATGAGAGGTATGCACTTATAATAATTGATACTGTTCCTAATATTGCTAATGTCCCAAACGGTAATTAGATGTCTGGGTAGTAGATGATACATTTTGCTTCCTGTCAGCTAACTATTTAAAGACCTGTGTACATGTTTGTGGGACAATAAGTGTCAAAAGTATTCCTTTGCGTTTCTCAGGTTAAGGCTAGGTTTACACTAAGGTGTAACGGAGGACTGAATAATTGTCAACGGAAGCTCCTCACAAGGATAGTAAGGCAAAGGTGTGTGTGCGTATGTGAGAAGAGGGGAAAAAAAAGATTAACCTCCTGCTGTCTCTCTCAACGGCAGACTCTAAATCTTTCACCTCGGGACCGACGTTACTGAATAGCATTAGCACATAACTTCAAAGGTGAAAAGTGATCGGAATACCACAGATACACTTAGTGAAGTTGGTAAGCGCTTATAGTATTAACATTTCACAAGCATTCTTGCTAACTTTGCGACTGCTGCTTCTTCTTAGGTCCTGTCCGGCACGTGGGTTGACATTTCCGTAGCTAAGTACATTCTACAGGGTGAGGTCGCTAGTCCCACGACCAACCATCTCCTAACTCAAGACTTGGGTTCATACACTCACACACATATGGGAAATTTCGGACATAAATAGGTTTCCAGGCCAACTTGTGGCTTGAACCCAGTACCTTCTTGCTGTGAGGCAACAGTGCTAACCACTTAGTCAACATGCTGCCTGCTAGTGTTGCTAACAGTGAATATAAGTCTGTGTCGTAGGTAATAGACTTGGCCCTTGTTAAAATCCATTCCGAATGTCTGCGGCAGCTCCGACAGGATATGTTTCACCTCGGGACTAGCGTTAGTGATTAGCATTAGCAGCTAGCTTCACTCTGTCAGCGAAGATGTTCATTTGGGAATTTAATGTGACATGATACGGCACTAATGACCCGAACCAGGTCGCTGTTTACAGTTTAATTGGTCAAGCTGCCTTCATTAGATAAGCCGGGGACAAGGAGAAGGTATGACACGTATAGACACAGGTCTGGGTATAAACACACACACACACACACACACACACACAAACATCACAGGTTAGTTGTTATTATAATACTATTATTATCTTACTGTCTCTATTAGTATTTGTCAACTTGGTGTCTCTCTCTCTCTCTCTCACACACACACACACACACACACACACATATGCACACAATTAAATTTCGATCAAAATAATCAAAATATAAATCAATCACTTCAGCACACCTTCACTCTGACTTCCTGTTTCACAGAATCATATCCTGGGTCTCACGTGGGCTTTAAATGCGACGCCTCAGAGCCAATGCGAGCGATCAGCTTTAACACTTAGCTTTAGCTCCAGAGAGGAAGCGCCACCGTGGGTTTACAGCCAGAAACAAATGGCGCTGAATTATGCCACCAATTAAATTACCAGAAAAACAAGGAAGAAGAAAAAAGTGCACGTGGCTGGCATGGTTGGCGTGAAAAAGTGTAGCACATGTAAGTAGGTGGCTCGCTGAAACTTTTCCAGTGTCCTTTATCGAACGATAAACAAGTGAATCGGTCAATGGACGTGGTCTGCGTCTAGGTGATCTCATCTTTGAATCATTTTAGCAGTTTTTCCCACACAGAACAGCACGGTGGATGAGATCTGTATTCTCTTCCATAACGAATTCTTTTTATTGCTAAAGTAGAAACTAGGGTCCCTTTTTTGCTGCTTGTCGACAGGATAAACATTAGCAGCTATATCTAGCTTCTAAAGCTAAATAGTAATACAGGTAGTCGTCAAGTTAGGGTGGAGATGCGTTCGGGCACACCCATCGTAAGTCGAAAATGTCGTAAGTCGGACAACTGGGTTGAACCATTTAGCCTAGCTTATGTAACCGGGTTGAAATGATAGGTTTATAATTTATTGATTTTCCTGTTTGTTTGAAACTTCAACATCTCAAATGTTCTTTTATTTGATTAGTTAAAAAATGTTTTGTTTTTAGACCACAGTCCCATTTAAGAAAAAAGTGCAATTTGGAAGTGTGTGTATTCTGGGTACTGTCGCTTTAAGGCTGCCGTCTTTCTGCCGTTGTTTACTTCCTGGTTGAGGCAGAGGGGAGTGTTTAATGCTGCTCGTGCTGAAAATGAATCGTGAAGTTTTAATATGGTAAAATGATTTATTGTGTAATCCTGTTGTGTTGTTTTAATTGTAAAGAATATGTAGTTATGTTATCAGTTGAAGTTCAGTTGTTTTACTATTTATTTTGTAGAGGTTTGTATCATGGTCCACGGTGCTACGAGGTCTTTATGTGCTCTGTTTTGCTAACGGACCGATATTTCATGCTGTCGAGCGAGCTATCATTTAAGCGAGATTTCATTTAAATGGCATTTTTGTCAAAAGAGAGAGTTTGCCAGAGAGATGCAAACCTGATGTGGACCGCAGCACTGTGTCTCTGAGCTCCGTCCAGCCGCGACACCCCGCTACACAAATACTGAGCTCCGGCTACAGACAGCCGCCGCTAAAGCTGTTCCGTTAATAATCACAGAAAACCCCGAGGTAATGCACTGTACAGTACACCGATGCACAAGGTAACTCCATGAGTAAGGCATCGTGCAAGGCGAGTGATCCGAGCATCGAACGCGTACTTCCAGGTGTTAGCTGTGCACTTCCGGGTGTCATACGCGTACTTCCAGGTGCCGTCCATGTTCTTCCAGGCGTCGCCTGAACATCCGCGTACATCATCCGCTGTTAAGCTGGCCTGCCAGTGATGCCGGCCTGCGAATTTTAAATATTTTCTAAATATTTTACAATTTTTAGCGGATCGCACTTGTCATCGTAACTTCGAAAAAATCGTAACTTGGGCCATCGTAACTCGGGGAGCATCTGTCCTGTAAAAAATTTGTTTCATAATTTAGATTCATTTTCGCTTTGTTGGCATGTTAGCAAAGCAAGCAAACTGTATTAGCTACATGCTCTGCAACAGACGCTTCAGTGATCTTTGCTACTTCCTTCCAAGCTTCGCTTTTCTCCATAATGTCACTTATTTAATGAGAAGTCAGTATATAACAGCATACGATGAAACTCATGGACCACCCGTGCCATAATATTGGTCCCAGCAATCATTCAAGCTGATCATTTTTGAACCAAATTCGCTCGTCAAGCTGTTGCTTTGTCTCGCAGCGCTTGCTGGGTCTCACACGTACACATATAATAAAGCGCGAGTCATCTGTTGCTTGCTAGCGCGAATGAAAGACACATCTAATTAAACAGACCTTCAAGAGGACTCGAACCTGGACCGCCTGCTAATTCTAAACGTCATGCGTTTCTTTCGAACGAGCCGTGAGTTCATTCACCTAAGTGAGCTCGCCTAACTCGTTCACAAAAAGAACAAAAAGAAAAGCTAAACCGCTCAGCCCTCTAGGCCACCGCACAGACGGTCCGAGATCTAAATCTGGAGATGAAAGTCATCTGCTGGGTTGAATAATAATGGCCAATCGGAAACGTCTGCTGAACTTCCGCCGGGCTACGCCATGCGTCATGTGGAAACTTCAAAAGCTCAGGGTGTCTCGGAGAACTTGTGAAATCATTTAAAAGAATATGGAGAAGAAGAAAAAAGAGCATCGAACCCGAAAGAGAGGGAGAGGAATAAAGCATGAGAGTGAGCGAGTGAGCGAGCGAGAGAGAGAGAGAGAGCGTGAAGGAGAAGAGAGGTAATGTTTGTACGCTGTAATTACTTTGAGAGTGCTTACCAAAATCCAGGGTTTCTAAGCTGCTTTCCAGAGCACACTCACAGTCGCAGTCACAGTCTCACACACACATACACACACACACACACACACTGCACGTTTGTATGGTAGTTAAACATTCTGGAGCTGAAGGAGCTGTCAGCAAGGGGAGCGATTTCCGAGGTGAGTGGTGCACTGCACAATGACACAACCACTCCAGGACACGAGGACAGACCCCGAGAGAACCGTAGCCTCTTACCAGAGGTGCCATTTCCCCACTCTATGTCTTTCACACGTGCATATACAAGACACAAACACACACAGATGGCAGCCCGCGCTTGCGACATGCAAATGCCAGACAGCCTGTGTGTGTGTGTGTGTGTGTGTGTGTGTGTGTGTGTGTGTGTGTGTGTGTGTGTGTGTGTGCGTGCGCGTGAGGGGGTTTGGATGCCAAACAGACCATGGTGGCTGCCATGATCCGCAGATGGCAGAGATTAAGAGGTCTCAAACTCAAAGACAGTGGACAGACAGTGAGGAGAGGGAGAGAGAGAGACTGCGAACGAGAGAAAAGAGGGTACAATTCAGCATACTCATCACAATACAATCTTCGGTCATGATTAGATTTCCTGTATTTTCCAGAGTATGAAACATTGTTTTGCCTGCTACAAGTTAATATCCACTGTATCCTGGTCAGGGTTGAAGTGCACTTATTAATAATTTATGTACAGTATGTAGTGTAGGGTAATTCACAATACAGTGGAACCCTGGACTGTGAGCATGATTCGTCCTGGAGATGTGCTTGTAATCCATATCACTTGTATATCAAAGCGGGTTTTCCCATAAGAAATAATGGAAACTCGGATAATTCGTTCCACAACCCACAAATATTTATATAAAAATGATAAAATATAATACAAAATATAATGTAAAAATACATAAAACCGTCATGAATTTGCCCGCGTGGAGCGCACGTGCAGCGCACCTGTTCTGAGCACTCCCAATAGCGGCGCATGTCAGAGAACTTGTGCGCTAAAGACTACTTCCTGGTTTTCCTCCACAACACCATGGCGCGTCACATGGGTGGCGACAGGTTTACCGGATTGGGCCTGAATGCGGGAGCTATAAAAAGACTCACACAAACACACTAAGGTCGCGGAGCATTAGTTGCCATTTTCCGCGCACTTGCCCTACCCTTACTATTCCTGTGTTTGCTTTCTGACTAAGTCCTGACTAGGTTTCTGTTTCTTGTTATTCAACCCCACCACACCTGACAACAACAACAAAATAACCTGCACTTTACCTTTAGAAAGACTCGTGGCTGGTGTGAGGGAGAGGGGAGAGAACTTTCGCTTTTGACTTTCACTACAACTCACAGAATGACTGCAGTCTGTCGCCTCACTGGGATCTTTTTCTTTTGCCAAGGCTGCTTTTGCCTCCTTCGCTCATTTTTGCAAGCCATCGCTTGTTAACCAAGTCAAAATTTATTTGACATTTTTGCTCGTTTCCAAAACACTCGCAGACCAAGTTATTCATAATCCAAGGTTCCAATGTATTTTACAAACAAGGATACAGTTATATAAATCAAAGAAGCAACCAAGAGGTCATGGGAAACACTCAGTATGATGCTACCACCACCATGCTTCACTGATGTTTAACCCGAGCCATGGAGGCCCGGTGTGGGGGCAGGTTTTTGGGATGACCTCTCAATCAGCCAATAATAAAGCTCTTTAGAGCTGTGAGAGGAGTCTTTATTGGTTTTTGACAGCAGGATCATCCCAAAAACCTGCACCAATGATGGCTGTCCAAGGCTCAGTTTGCCCACCCTTGGGATACGGTGTATGGTAAACTATGATACCAAGCATTGTTGAGTTTTTTCCAAAAAAAAGGTATAAAAGGTTCATCAGATCAGAGAACCCCCAAGTTTGCTGAGATTCTAACATGTCTTGGCTTGTATAAGTATTTGCTCCCCTTCAATCGTTCCACACTTTGGAGTAATGAATATACACAAATCAGCTGATGTTATTGAAACTACATTTTAACACTGCAGAATGTCATTTAAAGACTTCAGAAAGCTCAAGAAGGTAAAAAGTAGTATTTTAAGTGGATTTAGTGAACATACTTATCGTAAAAATACCACACCAAAAGTGTTTTTAGCATCAGCGCGTTATTGTGTATATTGCGTTTTTGGTTTCTTTGGAATTGTCAACTTCTAGAGTGGAGTTCAAGAACACCTTACTCGAGACAGAATCAAGACCAAGGTCATATCCAGTGGAGTCCAAGTCAAGATCGAGTATGACAGTGGGGCAAGACCAAGACGAGACCAATACCGCGCATGGCCAAGTCCATGCCAAGACCAAAACAAGAGGAAGTAACATTTTACCTGAGTTTATGTAAACACCAAGAACACTGACGTCAGGGATCAAGACCAGGTCTAAATACTAACAGTACCACGATGTTGTCAAGTTGCACAGTCAACTGTTAGACTGAAACCCTAGATTTTTAGCTCTATAAAATCAGAATCTGTGTCTCCAGTTGAATCAGTCTGGCCCTCTTCCCTACGACACAAATTAATTTAAGCTATCATCAGCACAAGAAATAATCTAACAGTATAATGATCCCGCTTGCCATTTGCACCATTTCCTCACTCGACTGCCACACAGGGGCGGTTATTAAAAAATGGTGAGCGTTTAGCCGCAGTCAATATCCGTAATGCCTCTCGGAGCTGCACTAGAGCGAGTAATGGAGCAAGTAAATCCCAGTGGAAACTGCAGGACACTAATCATTCTGCCTGGGTGTGTCCCTCAGCTGTCCCTGTAACGTCTGTACCGTCTCTCAGCCTGCTCTTTCAGAGGCTCCGTCATTGTCCTTTCATCTTTCTGATCTCAAGTATGCACTGGCAACATCATTACATCACACTAACGACGTGATGAGAGACGAAAGGAGAGAGAAGGTCAGGCAGGTGGAATCCGAGGGTCAGCCGTGAAGAAGAGGAGAGCAGAGAAAGGGCCAAGGATGACAGGTGGATGAGGTAAGCGCCAGTCCTCTGCCTAAGAAGTCGTCTTCATTACTGCACTGGAAATGAGTTTCTTCTAGAAAGATGGTCTTGTTAAGACACAGCTGAGGCAAGCGAAGATACACACAGCACTGACCTGGGTCACCTGACTTAACTATAGTGTGTGTGTGTGTGTGTGTGTGTGTATGTGTGTGTGTGTGTGTGTGTGTGTATGAGATCTCTCAAGGTATCACTAAGAAGCTCTGGAGATATTCTACACTGGGACAGCAAAACAAAAAGCATGAATAACCATGACATCCGTGCTCATCCTGTGACACAAACCACGCATGAATGCAACACACACACACACACACACAGAGAGAGAGAACAAAAGCATTTTTCAGAAACTCATTTTCAGAGTAAAGATAAAAAATACTCTCAGAAACAGTACCCTGGTACAATTCTTTCTGTGGCCTTTGAGTGAAATGATGGAGGTTATTTATTTATTGTGTTTCATTTCATTTCATTTTTTTCCCCCATCTGCCTACTTTCCATGTGCAACCTTTCTCAAATCTACTATTAAAAACAAACAAACAAACAAACAAACAAATAAATAAATAAAAATTTTATTTGAAAATGTGAGATTGTCGCTGTGGTTTGTCCGCAAACCCCTGGAAAACAGGGACACTGACAGAGAGAGTAAAAGTGTGTGTGTGTGTGTGTGTGTGTGTGTGTGTGTGTGTGTGTATGAGAGAGAAAGAGAAAGAAAGAGCGTGCGAGAGGGAGCGCTCAACTCGCTGACCTTGGAGTTTGCTTTGAATGCGATTAGACTGAGAACAAAGAGGCAGAGCTCCATTCTGCGCTATGAGTTGCACTGATAAAACAGTTCATTAAGCTCCACCATCATGTACCTGCACTCACTGGCCTGTTTTAAACAGGTACTCTGGAAGCACTTTATGTTCTGCTCATAGATAAACTTGGTAAGTTTTGTGTAATAATGTTTTTATAAGACAGCTTCCACTTATTTTAGCCGATAAGCTTGTTTTCACTTCATCAAACTACCGACAGTGGACACTTACACTTAGGCTTAAAAATTCAGAACTGGATAGAGATGACTGGAAAACATGGTAGCGTTTCAGCTGGTACAAAAGAATGACTCCAAATACAGTGGACCCTCGGCTCACGGACGCATTGGATGGCGAACAGATCGACGTACGAACTAAATTCAGATAAAACAGATTTTGTACCGACCGACGAACAAATCCTCGACTGATGTACAGACAGCCAACCCATGCTTCATGGCACAAACATTCAGTTCTGGTCAAGCGCTCGTGGTGTGAACGTGTTGAACGCATTTTTCCCATTGTGTTTCTCTGCATTTTTGCTCTATAAGCTTCATTCTGGGTCCCAAGAAAGTGGAAATGGTTGTGACAGTAAGAAGCCTAAGCGTATAACAGTTGAAATAAAGAAAGAAATAATCACAAAACATGAGAACCGCCACCGACGTCCACCTATGCCAGCAACTACGTATCCACCAGCAACGAGAAGGGAACGTACATTAACATCATCTGTTTATTTAATTTAGGTTTATTTTTCTATAATTACTGTTATTTTAATTTTATTCCACACATAAACCCATAATACACTTTACAAACATGTTCTTGAGGCTGAAACACATTCATTGTATTTACATTCCCTTAAATGGGGAAAAATGATTCGGGTCGCGAACAGAGTCTCGGAACGGATCGAGTTCGTGAGCCGAGGGTCCACCGTATAAGGTTCACTAGAGCGGTTAAAGAGAACAAGCCTTTATGTGTACAGAATATCCCCTGCATAAGATGAAAATTTAGACACGACCTCAGAGAAATGACGAGGCTTTATAAGAAAGTGAACAGCTCTGTCGCTAATTCAGTCGCCGGTAAATTTATTGTGCAGCGCCACAAAGAAAGGTCAAGAGCATTCTGGCTACCACTAGCAAAGGCAAGTGGAGAGAAAAAAAACGAGGTATGAGATTTGCAGACTAGGGTTAGTAAAAGCTAAGTTTATTATGTTTACCAAATTAGCACCTAATAAACTGACACCTCAGTGTGTGCATATATATAACATCGAATAACCTTGAGATCACTGATGGATCCATCAATTCCCAGTGAAACAACTGATCTCGGTTCTTGTACGCATTTGTATTACGGATCAGCAGGTTCAGTTCTGGAGGCTTGCTATACCAGAACACACACACACATACACACACACACACACACACACACACCAGTGGGGCCGCAGCTGTGCTGGGACTACATGCCCCGTTCTCGGATGCTCTGCGTTGCGAGCTCCAGTGAGCAGGCAGATCAGTCTTACATACCTACAGGGCACAGGTGACATTGGGCCTGCTACACACACCAGTCTGTATTTACACAAGCGCACACACACCTTCTCTGTGCACTCAGTAAGCACTGCTTTTCATTAAATATAACAGTCTAAAGGCCAGTTTGTTTCCAGCGAGAGGAAATCTGGCACTATATTGTTAGGTCACCTTCTGAGCCCAGAGTAGTTAATGAGTATAAGAACGCCATTTTGAGCACTTTCGCTTAATAAGCAGTGGCAACAACTGTGGCCCCGTGGCTGCATCTCTGCACGGCGAGCCATACAAGAACGTAAGAAGGAAGCAATTAGGCACAATGGCTACAGCCCTGCTTCTCAAGGAGGGCTCACACTTAATACATGGTACAACTCGTGCAAATCCATTATTGCTAAGGTTGATACACAGGGCAAAGAAGTCAAGCACTGGTCGAGGGGACGGGAAAAGGGAGTGATACTGGAAGGGATGTGGCTTGCCAAAGGAGGCGAAGATACATGGATCATGTAGGGATAATGGTGAAGGTTCGGGCCGAAATATTAGGGACACAAAGAAATGATGTACAATTTGGTTTTGGCCAATTCCCACTCACCCACTAGCAATCATACTACAGCTACAAACCCGAAGGTTGAAGGATACCAAGGGCTTCCTCTGAAACACATGAAGCCAACCAAACACATCTTTTCAAACTGCTGCTCATGCTGCATCACAGGGCCGAGTAACAGTCTGAGAGGAAGGCAGGATACGCCGTCTTCTGCATAAATTACCTTAGGCATCTTTCGGCAGGCGCCCTTATCCAGAGCAACTTACTGTACATTTAGAAGAAGGAGAAGAAGAAGTGATATCGCACGTAAAACACACCACAGCATGACACAGTGAAAGTACTTCTCTGCATTTAACTCATTCACCAGGTGAAGCAGGGGTAGCCGAACAGCACAGCACAGCACCCAGGGAACAGTACCTTGCTCAGGGTACCTCAGTGGTCCTGGGCCTTGAACCCACAACCTTCCAAATGAAGGGCCAATGCCCTGACCGCCAGGCTACCAGTGCCCCATTTATCACATTTATACAACTCAGCAGTTGAGGCTCAAGGGCCTTGTTCAAGGGCTCAACAGTGGCAACTAGGTGGATTTGAACTAACAACCATCCAGTCAGCAGTCCAACATCTTCTGCATACATGAAGTTACAAGTGTTGCTACGTTTGACATAGGAGCGCAGGTTTGCTACTCCAACTCCTCCGACTCAGAGAGCATAGCCAATTTTTGCTCCCTTGCACTTCCAGCATTTCAAACTCCCAATATCTGGGCAAATGCTTATAAACAAGAATGAACCCTAAAGATTTGGTATTGGCAAATGTCCAATCCCAGAACAGGTTACAGCCCAAGTACACACCTGTGCCGTAGCAAGCCTGGAATTTCAGCTCATGATCTTCAGATCACTGGCTCATAACCCCCATTCAGAAACACTGTGGGCTATATCAAATGTTTCAACCGGCTAATAGGTATTGACCTACTACCTATCGAACGCTAAGCAAGTGCTCCACAATTTGAGCCAATTCCCAGGTCACCTCACACAAAGGCAAAACAATGCACAGGGAAGCTGTTAGGCTACCAATGGCGGCTTTGAAAGCTTCAAAGATGCTCTCTTTGTCAAGGAGGCATAATGAAGTAGTTTCCAGCCTGATTGAAAAAAGTAATTCAACATCTAAACAATCATTCCTTCTTCCTTTAATGTCGGCCACTATCGGGATAGCACGACTAAATAAATAAATTAAAACCGGCAACAGCAATTACAGTGGCTCTGCAAAGGAGGAACAGCCCAGTGCCAGAGTAACCGCAGCAAGCAATTAGAACTTCTTTTAATCAACTGGATAGTGTTTTTTTCTTCTTCGTCTTCTTCTTCGTTTTTTTTTTTTTTTTGTTCTGGTGAGACTTCAAATGGTTCACCAGTGTAATTACTCTAGAGAAGTAGCAACATTTCTCTCACAGCTGCCAGGCATGTTTATTAGTAATAGCAAAGAAATGAATGTCACACTTAGAGGAATCGTAATTACCACCAAATAATTACCAGAAGCCCTAACAGAAATGTGAACAGGAAGAAAAGAAAGACACAACAACAATCTAGATTTCTTTTTGCAGTTCTGTTAAGCTCAAAGAATTACAAAATACATATTTCACTGTTCTAACTTTGCTCTCCGCTCCAATTAGAGTCCATTCAAAAAGAGACATTGCTAGCATGTCTAACCTCCTCAACCCTTCCACATTCAGCATTTGCGACACTACAGGCAAAGCTTTTGCGAAAACCACCAATTACCCAGGAACATTTCCTCCCCCTGCTACCCACTCACTCGGTGCACTGCGTTTCGTGAGTGAACTAAAGGATACTAGGACTATTTTCACCTCGTGCCCCCGGTGACCTCCACTCTACTGGTCTGTTAAAACACTTCCTCACATTTGCTATGAATCAAGGAGGGTCAGGAAAAGTACCACAGCACAAAGCATGCTTTTAGAAATTGCCTAACCTATAGACAAACACATTCAAGGCTAAATACAAACGAGAAACATGCGCACGTAGATGCCTTACCTGGTCGAGTGTCAAGTGCCCCAAAATCCAGCGAGTATTTAACCACATGGTAGTTATTCCAGACGTACAGCAGGTTGTCTCTGGGGTTGTAATCTACAGCAGCGATGTACTGGTACGAGTTGGGAAAAGGGATGTCCAAGTAACCATCTTTGGAAAGCTCCGTGTTGTAGATGTAGTCTATCCTGTTGCCCGTGGCCTCGCTGTCGTCGTCCTCGTAGACGCTCCGGAGCACGTAGAGCACACCGCAGATCATGAAAGCATTAGAGGCTGAACGTTTGTCGTAGGCTGTGTCCCAAGTACCTTCCACGCGCAGAGTGTAGGGGTTTAGCTGGCTGACCACGATGCGACCGCTGTTCTGCTCAGTGGCGTAGATCACCCACAGCCCATTCTCATCTACAGCCAGGTCCAGGTCTGACTTTCCACCCCAGCGATAGGGGGACGTGTCGTGGTAGTTGGCACCCGCGATGATGGCCTCGCCGCTCTTGATGCGTGTACGCAGATCAAACTTGACAATGTTCCTCGTACGCTCCTTGTTGAAGAAGAGTGCTCCATCGTAGACCACAAAGCCCGTGCCGTCCACCCGGTGGGGGAGTTTGTATGTAGTCGTGGGACGTCCTGCAATAAAGTCCTCCTTGCTGGAGTACTCTGTGAGGGTGTCTGTGCGGTACGGCGTCCACGGCATATAGTAGATCTTCTCCGAGGCCTGCAGAGGGTCTTTACACCACGCACCTGATTGGTGATCAGACTCGAACAAATGCTCGCTTTGGTACACACCCCTCAGGAGGCCTGGACACAGGAAGACTACAGGACACAGGAGGGCAATCAGTGCAATTTCAACCACGGATAACCATTGGTAACAACATAACAAGAGTGAGGACGACAGTATGGGGCCTTTCCGAAAAATGTGAGTGCTCGTTTAACTGGTTAACATCTCTAGACGGTTCCTTTGTCCTTAAGACTCTGGTGGAATGAATTCAACTAATCTTGGTCATCAAATAAAACTGATGTAATAAAAGTCGCCAAATACCCTTCTGGGCTGATTTATAATAAAAGAGCAGCCCTTAAGTCTCCACACCATTTCAGACACTGATGCGATGCTAAAACGCCTCACATTTACCCAAGCAAAAGGTTGCGCTGTAAATTTTGATAAATATGCCCAGGCGTCTTATTGGCAGTTGGTCAAGCAGGGTGGCGGCTTCGGAGACACAATAATTATTTTATATTTATTACTATCTGAACATATTCCCTCCCAATGGTAAGCCCAAGCAGATATAGTCAATTTGTGTCATTTTGATTTATAATGCCTGCTTGCCTAAAACTAATAAGAGCCCATCCCTCTGCTTACAGTTTCCCAGTAGAATCGAGTTTGCAAGCAAATCTGAGCTTTGGTTTCAGTAGTTATGGATCAGGAGCCTGATCTATACGACTAAAAGGATTACTTTAGAAATGTTGTCTAATTCCTATTAATTCCAGGATCACGTATTGACACCAAAGACAATATAATTTAGAGAGAAGCAGTTAGCAAAGGTTTGTAATTAAATGCTGCACTTCCCTTCGATTGGGAGGAGTTGACATCTACCTCTCACGCCTGCATCTTTTTTTATTGTCCTTAATAATTACAGTTTGAGCAGGGTGCAAAAAAGGTTACCACGGTCTCGAATGAAACACGTAGCTCTGCTTTTGTCTAACCTTTACTCGTCCTACGTTTTATCTTCTTTCGGAAGAGATATAAGATGTCATCTCGGGCTTAAAGCCTATGAACATTGTACAGCTCTAGGGAGATTAAACGATCGTGAGGTTTCACAGTGATTAGATAGACAGAGGGTAAGAAAGATCTTCAGAAAAGTTAGCGTTTTGGAGGTACAAGGTTCTCTGACGATAAGACCGCTCGAAAACACGCAAGTCCATGTGTGTCCTAAGAGGCAGCGCAGTCCAGAAAACCTGAAGGTTGGAAACCCAATAACCATTTAAATTCATTATATATTCATGAGAAATCCTGCTGAATGATCTTTAGTTCCGGACGATATGACCTTCTTTCCGATTCAAAGCGCTGCCCCGAGAAGTAAAGAGATATGGGGCAAAGCAATGCTTATGCAGGCATTATAAACCTTAATAGAGTCTAATATTGGATGTTAGATACCCTGCTACATTATACAATCGTTATAATGTGCCTGAGAATGAAGAAAAGAACAAATTTGTACATTCAAAGATCTACAGTGTCATAAAGACACCTTTCCATGAGACACCGACTTTTTTTAAGTGGTGGAAAGAACATTTGCCCTAATATACATTGACATTAAATACGCAAAGCACCTGGTCTTAAAGGAACAGTTCACCGGAATGGAAATTTACATGATTATGCATAGCTCCAGTGCGAAACTAGAGGTAGCAAACTTCAGATATCAAATATGTCATGGGTGTTTGAACACAATTACATTTCTGTTATTCCTTTTCCATTAAAAACTCAATCCGGAAAAGTTCTAACACACCTGATTCAGGTCACTGGTTAATAATCATGACAAATTAGGTGTGTTTTGTTAGGGAGGGAAAAAAAAAACCCATAAGACATCCTTTCCTTTCCTCCTTTCGGATGCTTTCGAACCTTATTCTAATAAGAACCTGTATTCTTTTGAAAAGAAATTAAGAAATAAATCAGGACCAAATCTCAACAAGTCAAATCTCTATATTACCTTTATAAACATAATGCCGACAACAGTACGGACAACAATTATGTGGCCGGCTGAGACATTTTAATTATACCAAGTGAAGGGCTACCTGGCTCAACAACATCTAAGCATAAGTTAAATTTAGTTAACATAACAATGTGACATCACCGCTAAGTCTTTCTTTGAACTTCTTTAACTTGATGTCCTGCTATCATAAAATATTGCTAGCATAAAATACAAAATTTACTGCCAATGTTCATCAACATTAACGATGTGAACTGGCTAATTCATTTTTTCCCTCTCATATAAGAAAATACATGAACTTCCCAACTTAGGAAGAATCACTAAATTTTGGCCAAAGTGAAAGTCAATAATTTGTCTTTTTTTTTGTTTTGTTTTTTTCATATACGTAGAAAAGTCAATCATTGTACTCACAAGACCCCTAACATATAAGAACCAAAGAACTGCATAAGACTTATAAGGACCAAAGAAATGCTAAAGGAAAGTAGCCTTACTAATCCTGCATTAGTCGTATATTCGAAAATGGAGCAAGTCTTACCTTTTTAAATTTTAGTCCTCAAACCCATCATGCCAATAATTTCAGAAGACTCCATCTTTTGCTTACTATTAAATACCCTGCAGGAATAACCTCAGGATTTACATACAGTAGATGGGTAACAAATTCAGGAACTAAATATATGTTGGCTCTGTTATGCTGTGGCCTTTTTGGTGGGGTGGTTTGGCTCCACGTGCCCCCTTCGAGGTCAAGGCTGCTGCAAATCCATTCAAAGTTGTCCAGCCTTTATCGATGATGAAAGATTTCAGTCCTGATGGCATGAGCAGATCTCATCCTGTTGCCAGATCTCAACTCTACATTTTGGAGTGAGAGGAGCGCTCTCCACCACCAGCATCAAAACACCAACTGGGGAATATCTTTTGAGGGATAACTGGTGTTAATTACTCCAGTACAGTTCCAGAAATTTGTAGACTCAATGCCAAGGCACACAGAAGCTGTGGGTACTTTTTTTTTTTTTTTTTAATATTTGTCCTATTTGTCACCCGTTTGTATATTTAGGGGCAAAATCAAGGCAGACCAGGACTTATTATGGGCAACTGTAAATGTAAATCAAGCCAGATTTGCCCACTAATGGACGTCTCTGGTCAGGCAAGGCTCATTGGGAAGCTTGCTAAAAAGCTAAGCAATGTAAATGATTTCTCATGCAAATAAAACCAGAGGCCAAGCAATTGCCATCAATTGAGCCAATATTAGGCCAAGTACATTTTGTGAAAAATAAACTGAACAAATAGCCTATTAGGCTAATGCATTGTGTAGATATTTTCCTATAATTAAACCCAGTAATTTATGCAAAGTCATGGATTGAACTACACGAGTAAATAGGCAGAGTTGTGGTGATGTCACATAATCAAACTCATGCTTTAAAATGGTTGACCCAGGGACGCTGGTCACTTGGCAAGATCAGGATTTGTGCCAGCAAACAGATGATGGACAGGCAAGCATGCAAACTGAAAGAAGGTATGGGACAGGAAACAGGAGAGACATAAACATGGATTGAGAAAACAAATGTACATGGGATGGCTGATTAAGATGAATCAACCCACTGTCCGCTAACAACGTAAAGACTGCTATCAGATCCGGATCAACAGGCCACCACCACTGTAGACACAGCTAGATGGGAGGAAGTGTGCAAAATATGCACATGTCATGGTTATCATTGTGGTTCTTTAGGAAACGTGTGTACTGTTGATTTAATTCCCCATTTTTGCTGCTATGTACAGGACCGCTCGGTCAAATGTGACATGTTCAAGACGGAGAGTAAGAGCCTCACTCTAATCAAGCGCATGGTGTGTTTCTTTAATTTAGGAAGAGCTTTTGTCCTATTATACATTTTGAGGTGCTTTTCTGCTCACCACTGTTGTGAAGAGTAGTCACTTGAGTTACCATAGCTTTCCTGTCAGTTTAAACCAGTCTGGCCATGAGGATATATGTCTGTACGAATGTCTCGCCCTTCCAGATCCCCACACCATCATTCCTGCCTGTCATCCTCAGCTTGTAGCCCGCACGTCTCATCATAATGATGTCATTTCCAAGCCTGACAGCTGACTGGTTATTGACTGGAAGATGCAGTTGGTTTAAATCGTGGCGGCCACGTCGATACAGCCAGCCAAACGCTGTGTGGGGATCCGATGAGATTTAATACACATTGCACAAACCAGGCTGTACTGAATGTGAGTTTTAGCAGTGGAATCAGAAAGAAATCGATTCTTTTGTAATTACATGAGGTGTGTTCGGGAAGACAGGTCTGGTTCTGGGTATACTAATAATCTGTATGTGTAACAGCTCTCCAGGGCTTGGAAGAGTTATCAGATATGCTCAGCATATTTGCTAGATATGTGTGCCTCTGTGTGTGTGTGTGTGTGTGTGTGTGTGTGTGTGTGTGTGTGTGTGTGTGGTGTGTCCAGCTTTTCCCTATACATTCTTACTCATCCTAGGCTTTAACTAGCACCATGGTTCTTTTGATTTGAATTTGCAGAGTTTCTATGCCAATGTTTTACACAGACAGAATGAAAAGGTTTCCTTTTTGAGAAAACTTAAAACTCAACGTAGAACCCTTTTAGTGATCTAGAACTAGCAATTCAAATCTAGAACTTCAAACATTTCAGGAACCCTTATTCATAAACGTATACAGTGAACCCCTGCCTATCGCGACAGGTGAAATAGCGATAGTGAAGTAGCGCCGTCACATTTATTTTATTATATATATATGTGTTAAGGCTTTATAAACCATTTCCACACTCTTATAAACACGTCCTATGCTCTTAAACACTTTCTACACTCTGAAACATGCGTCATTTTAACAACATATAAAATTCTACATGCGTACTTACTGGCGGTGAGGTCACTTCCTGTTTACAGCCGGCCTACCCAATCCTAGCGCTCCCTCACGATCACACTGACTTTTCCGCCTGATTTTATTATTTATATATA
Source organism: Chrysichthys cranchii (assembly GCA_030068335.1). Lineage (NCBI taxonomy): Eukaryota > Metazoa > Chordata > Actinopteri > Siluriformes > Claroteidae > Chrysichthys > Chrysichthys cranchii. The sequence continues at coordinate 6,007,327 of JAQMCW010000013.1, forward strand.
TATATTAAGGCTTTATAAACGCTTCCCACTCTCTTATTAACCTTTCCCACACTCTTATAAACACGTCCTATGCTCTTAAACACTTTCTACACTCTTAAACATTCGTCATTTTAACAACATATAAAATTCTACATGCGTACATATTGCCGATGAGGTCACTTCCTGTTTACAGCCTGTTTACTTGCGATTATATTTTATATTCCAGAGTCCCGCGAAAGCCAAAAAATTTCGCAAAGCAAAATTTGAAAATCCGTGATGCACTGAACCCGCGATAGGCGAACCGCGATATTGCGGGGGTTCACTGTATATTCACAATAAATACATACATGTGTAGCAAATAGACTTGTTGGCTCCTTTTGCTACTTGTTTTGTACTCAGAGTATCATTAGGATGCTACGATTTGTGTTTCCAGTGGAGGACTCCAACCGTCCAAATATGTTCATTACACTCATTGTGAAAAGGTGTCTCCAAGTTTGGTTGCTCCATCTGAGAGATCTGAGATATTTGAAAGTTCGATTTGGATTTTTATGATGGAAGGTTTCAGAAATTTGCTGAAAAGCCTCCAAGCACAACCCTAAATAGATATGCACATTAGAGAGCTATCATATATATATATATATAAACATAGGCATACTAAAATAAAGTGCTACTTTAAAGAATCATTAGGATTCTTCAGCTTGTCCCCTTTGGAGGCGGAAGCTTTAATGGAGTAGCTTCTATGAAGAATCAGTGGGTCGTATAATGAAAAATGGCTTTTCGCCCAATGCCTTAACTACCCAATGAATCCTGATCGTTTTGAAGGGTGTCTACAATCTCTTCGAAGCTATATATCCACGCTCTTTGAAAAAAAAAAAAAAAAAAAACTAGACCCTTAAGAGGTTCTTCTGTCAGTTTCTCTGGAGGAAGCCTTTAACAGCCCTGACAGAGGGTTTCCATTTCAGAGATTTCATGTACCAAAAAACAACAACAACAAAAAAAAAAAAAACACCTGGTGTTTTTTTTGGTGTTGTGTCATGAAACATAATTCCCAATGAACTGGTGACTTCAGAATCCATGGACCCCATGGAGAAGTATACTTGTATCGAGGGATCCCTTTAAATCGCAAAAAAAAATTCTATGGTCCACCAAGATGTATACAAATGTACAGGGTTAGGGTTCGATGTTAAAGGGTAACAGATGCACCATAGATATTTCTGTTCGTGAATTTCACACTGATATCACACATGAGGTCCAAGCTGATGTCATTTATAGGCTACTTGATTCTGGGTTACTGAGGAGATTTACAGTCAAACGCACGAACGTATACCAGCACTGCTAAGTTGGATTGTGCTTTTCATTATTGTACTGAAATTTAAAATACATAAAATGAATAAATCACAATCATGGACCTTCTGACTGTCCTTCTAGGACAGCATTTTGAGAACCAGGGATCTAGGGCACTAATTTGAATATAGATGGCGTGGACTGACAGCTAGATGGACACCTAATTTGGACAATATTTGTGTGTGTGTGTGTGTGTGTGTGTGTGTGTGTGTGTGTGTGAAGCCAGCAGCAAAACAGAGGAACTAAACCAATCA
>JAQMCW010000013.1:6131695-6146368 GCA_030068335.1 Chrysichthys cranchii
ATGCGTGACTTACTGCTTGCTACACAGGGCTGACACTGGAGACTCCTTCCATTAACTTTACTATACACATTTCACTCAATCACCTTCTGCTTCTTAATCCTGGTCAGGTTCGCGGGGGGAAGCTGGAGCACAATCGCAGCTGACTTCGGGTGAGCGACGGGGTTACACCCTGGGCAGGTCACCAATCCACCGGAGTACTACACAGGGGGTCCTCGATTTACGGCTCAACGTAACACGATTTTCGCCGATAGTCGGAACTCACACACTGTCCAACACTGTATAATGTTAAAACAGCCTAATACAGCACCTAATACAGCACGTAGATCACCACCTAGCTAACGAAAAGCGAAAAGAAAAACAATCGTGCTGATTGGCCGACATGGCGAAGGACTCGGTTCTGATTGGTCCGTACGTTTGTGCCCAGGGTTTGTATGAACTCTGTCAGGTTTGGTTGAGAGGTCGATCCTGAGCGCCGCATTTGTTTAAATATCAACAGCAAATGTAAACAAAGCCTCTTTCTAAGACTTTTTAATAGATTTATGGGAGCTGGTGACCGACGTAACCACGAAAATGCCGTAGGTCGATGACGCCGTAAACCGAGGACCCCCTGTACACATTTTCATTTCTTAAATAACAACACAACAATCGTGTCAGGTTCCATACTGTAGTCCGTCCGTCATACAAGTCCCTTTGTTACCGTAGAAACATTAACGTATTAACATCATGAGATCCTTCATACTATATAAACCTTGTACGAAGTGCTCTTGTGGAAAATCAGTCACCACCTTCTGACCGATCAGAATCAAGACTTTCGTAGCACTGTGGTATAGAATGAAATTTATGCAACCAACCAACAAACCAATAGTTTGGTTTGTGGGCGAGAATCAAGCACCGAATCAGTACGGTCTACCTGTAAATGATTAGCGAAGTCACCACACATACCCCTGCGCTTCATTCAATCCAGCGCCACCTCCTGCTGGAGGGACAATATGGTCTGCTTAGCAGGAGGCCTGATTGGCTGCTGAGTCTTTCAATCACTGTCAAATTCTCTTCTCTCGCTGCTTTTCTGATGCGTCTACCTTCTCAGCGGGACCCTGGCCCGACCTCCACCTTTACCTCCACTCTACACCCCTCTCACCTTCCTCTCGTTCCTCCTTTGCTCCATTTGCAGAACCTCATGTTGATGGAGAGGCTCCTATAATGCCATCAGCTCTACTGACTTCCTGGCAACAAGCTACCTGCAAACATCTCTCTCTCTCAGTCTCCATCACCGCCTCTCCTACGTTCTCTGGCATGCTTCGCAGAGCAGTTGGTTTTCAGATCCTCTGGCTTCTTGGCTGCTCTCTCCTTTCAGCTTTCATGTGTGTTTGCTAGCTCTGAAGCTCCTTCGCCTTTATTGCTCAATACGTCTGTTTAACATTAGGTGAAGGATCTTATTAGAAACAGCGTTCCAACGGAGCCCGGGAAAAGCTCAGGCTGAAAACTGGAACCTTGTCTGCGATGCAAAACCTTTGGCTGGTCCATGAGTCCGTTTAGAAGCAAATGATTTAAGTGGATGTGATGTTCAGTGTTGGGTGTTGGCTGTGTGGAGGTAAAACTGATCCAAAAAGCTGACTTTTCATGACACTCTGGAACATCAGGAACTGGGTGAACTGTCAGAGTTTTACGCCTTAGCCGTAAGTTCAGGCAGAGCTTTTCAGAATGGCTGGGTGAAATCAATTTTAAAATGAATGAAGCTCCAGATGTGAAATTGCGGCCATTTAGGCGCCGCGGGTTCGTCGCGAAGGCATTTCTGACCTATCGAAAAGCAGGATTTTAGTCAATAAATGCGTAAGGAATCCAAACAATCCTTTACAAACATGTCGACTCTGATCACAATACATAAATACTCTGGATGGGTTTGACATGTTTTTTAAATTAGGTTAATGTCTCTTTGCCTTAGTCAAATGAATTTTGAATTTTGAGCAAAAGCTAGCAAAAGGCATAAAACACAGTCCCAAAACACTGTCTTTAACTAAAACTATCTTTTAGTGTTTTACTCTTTTAGCTTCCGGCCTGGAGTGTATTTCAGATGCGGACCTCAGTTATATTGTAGCGGTAGTGTAAAAATCCTTAAAAAAAAAAAAAAAACTGAACAAACATTAGGTTCTCTCCGTTAAAACTTTTTATAATTTTTTTTTTACCTCATTTCATTTCCATCTTGTATCAAAAACATGAATAAATACTCTGCGTGGTCTGAATGCCAACAGGGTGCTAGATTTTTACTTCCTAACTCACCCTCGATACCTAAATATCACTTTCAGTGACCTGTTAGCCGGCGTGACCCAGGTGCTTTTTTTCCAGCTTTCACACTCGACTAAATGTCCCGCGAGTGCGAAAACCTCCTTAGTTACAAGCCGTCGGTGCGCTTCAAGTATCTTAATTAGGGTACTGAAAGGTCAGAGTTAAAAGGTCAGAGCACTGCTAACTAGAGATACTGGAATGAGGAGGTGTGTTTGAATCAGCTCGTTTGTTATTCTGCACCTCTCCCCTTCGTTCTCTCTTTCTCTCTCTCGGCATGTCTTTTTCGTGTATGACAACCTCGCTTGAAAATGCATTACATCTCTGTAGGCCATGATGAATCTTAACAAGGCGAAGCCCCCCCCTCCCCCCACCCCTGGTTATAATTAGACCCATTTCTCTAATTTAGTCCAAACATTCTGACCCAAAATCATTTCAATAATAAATAGCAGCCCAGAACTCCGCGGTGTCGTTCCGTGCTCGGAATATGGCGATCGGGAATTAGCAAGAACGAATACGTAGCAGCAAGGTTGGCATGTGACGCGGTAGTGCAAGCTACTACATGAACCACATGCTAATGGGGAAAGCAGGTAACCATAGACATGTATAGTAAGTATCCTTCCGAGAACGGTGTGTGTTCAGTTCCTGTTTAGTACAATAACCCACATGCAGACTCAGACGTAAACACACACACTTGCACAGCCAAATCAGCTTCATTAAGCCTAGCTATTCATAGTGAGGTTGTGATTATAGCTTACTCTGATGATGTGTCACTGACGGATCGGTCCCGCAAGGCAAACAACAAACTGGACTAACCATCAGTCTAAAAAAAAAAAGAAAATAAATACACATACATAGGCAGACAAATAAACACGGAGGCCACACGGCAAAGTAGTGCTGTTGCTTAGGCTTGTTTGGCGAGTCTCGCGTGCATTTAAGAGCATTCCGTACCTATGAAAAGATTCTCAAACCTGTTTGAAATGATTTCAGAAGTCAGTATTTTCTCCCAGTCGAATTCTCGATTCTGATTGGTCAGAACGTGCTGATTGATTTACTGTCACTGATGGTCAACCTGTAGCGTTAGCTGTAATTGAAATCGCTGGCGTTGCCTTGTATTAACACGCTCATTACTGTTTGTATTCTTGCACTAGTTGATTCCCTGGTGGCTTCGCTCACTGAGTGCAAGGGAAAAAAAATAAAATTCAGTATTTATAAAATAAGTTTGTTAATTACTAATTTTATTTTCCAACAAATAGCGGTCGTACGTCATTTCCGTTTCAAACGCAGAAAGAATTTTATACATTTCGATCAAAGTTTTCTTAAATAATTACCTACCAAATAGGTGTTTACTTGTTTTCAATATCAGTAAAATAACTCTCACACAAATAATAACAATTCGTAAAGACGATATAAAAATGGCGTCCACAAACGAAGTGATTAGTTTCCGGTACCTACACCGTTTTCATATAAAAATTTAAGCACTAGTGACGCCGTTTGCAATCATACGCACGTATAATATGTTCTGTGGTCATACGTCATTTCCATTTCAAACGCGAGAAGAATTTTATATATATTTTATTTACACAGGGACTTGTATGTGGGACATGGAAGGAGTCTCCAGTGTCAGGGCTCGTTTTTGAGGACGTTCCACGACGTTACAAGTAAACGTCTATGGTCTATGGTTTTTTTTTTTGTGTCATTTTGCTTATCAATAAAAATTGCACTAGTGGTACGTTTTACAAAATGTTCTCGTGTCGCAGAAATATAACACTTGAGGACGTGGTATTATTGAAAAATACTCACCTTCCAAGTGATAATAACAACTCTGCCTCCACGCTGAGTCATATAACACCAACTGATCATTGATTATTTTCCTACAAGAGCACACCTTGTTGAATTTTACTCCTTACATACAACATCTCTATACCACTATGTAACCTATATTGCTGAAGCCATAGAAATCCAGTTAGCAGCTGATGCTAAATGTATTTACAGCGGAATAATTGTTAGAGAAGACATTTTCTCAGGATTTTACCAACATATCTGAGGTAAATGTTGACATTCCCGACAGGTTTGTGTTGTTTTTACTGTCACTGTGCCTTTGCGTTGTCTTATGTGAGAGAATATAGTACACTGCAGCAACAGTGATGTTACAACCACAAGCAACTGAGCGGCACGTGTGTTGCGTCCAAACTTCCTTATGTTGAACGACTTCTATTTAAATTTTTCATTACATATTATGTGTAGAGTTGTTTTTTTTTTGTTTTGTTTTTTTTAACTGAATGTAGACTGTAAATAAGGTAGGAAATATTGTACCACCAATTTTAAAAATAGCTTCTTTTTTTTTAATGTGTAAAGCTATTAAATATTCAAACGGTATCCAATTTACGATACATACCATGAACACACAAGCGATGCAGGTCGTTTTATTTCTTTCTACTGTATCCATCTATCCAACCTCTCTGTAAAGCCCTATTCTCTCAGGACCAAAATTACACAAAGAGTCCCAGGAAGGCTCGTGGGTCATGATAGCAACTCATAATTATCATTTATCACTTCTATGATAGTGATAATTAGATAATTATCACCACCACATAATTTTAGATAGCCTGACCGGGCCACGTCCGTAATTTAGAAGAGTACAAATTACCATCCAGACAGTGTACCGTATTCCGGCAAACTCGGAGGTCAAAAAGTAGCAAAAGGGGGGGACGGGGGGGACGGGGACTCTCGGTAATTTAAGCAGCTATGTTTTTAACCACCTGATTTTATCCAGCTCTCCAAGCACACACACACACACACACACACACACACACATTCACAAGGTAATTCGGGCGAAAAATTAGATCTCTATTTATCCCACCCACTGAGAGTTGGGAAGTCATTTACAATTCCCATGTAATCGTCGCCCCATGTCCAACGGGCTTTCCAAAAGGCTATGCTGTTTCTTTTATGGTTAATATAGAGTCAGTCATACGAAGGAGGTATGACATAAACAGCAGCTTTCCACCAGGCGCGCTGATTTATAAACACTGACACGCTGACGGATGAAGTTTTACGCAAAACTCGCAGGAAGCGCCAAGCAAATTGAAATTCATCGTGCGGCCGCGCAATCAAAATGATTTACATCATTCGTTCCACTGTGAAATTAGATTTCGGCAAAAGTATCATGATATCAATTTGCTCCGTTTCTCCGGTAAAATATTTAGATACTGATACTGAACGCCAGAGCTGCTCCGAACCTCCCGCCCGCATGCACTTATCTCGATCAGTCATACGTGCTCTCTGATGAACGCTTCACCCACTTAATTTATGTCTCCGTGACTTCGTGATGCACACAATGCATCACTCTTTATCTTTGTTTACCATAGACAGATGGTGAAATGTAAGATTTCAAACGCTGAACATGTCCGTCATCCCAAAACAGACCTGCATGCTTGATGGTGGAGGTTTTTAAAAAAATTCCCTTACGCTCTTACTGGCTTGGCTCGGCATCCATTTTGGATCCATACACACACACATGCGCACTCATGCCGGCTCTCTTCTGCCTCTTTAATAAAACAGAGATATTCCAATCGGCCGAGCAGGAGAGGTGAGATTATGAAGTGTGATTTTACTCTGCAGCTGCGGCTCATTTTTCTAACAGCGTGATTAGGTTTGACAGGAGAATATTCAAGGGAAGACACGCTGCCACAGCAAAAACTACACCCATTAATCTCACGGAGAGAAACTTCGAAAGATAGAGAATGAGAGATGGGGAGAGAGACAACGAGCTGGTCAACGCTGACTGCCAAAACACCAAAGGGCAGAATGCACCATTGGGCAAACAAGAGAATGATGTAAAACGGGTGCAAAAATTTTTCAGGACAAACCGTCTAATATTTACCTCACAATCTGAATATCAGCCTGCAAAACATCAGTGTATGGTGTACATTTTAGAAAGATGCCACATCTTTACAGATGGCACTAAGGATACCCGGGCAGCAATTTTTTTGGTTTCCAGAATGTTCCGGGAACGTTATTTCTTTAAATACAGGAACGTTTACTGAAAGTTTGTTTGGTTCTCCCATGGTTCGCCAAAAACAATCGTTTTACGTATACAGTGGACCCTTGGCTCGCGAACGCATTGCACGGCGAACAAATCGACGTACAAACTAAATTCCCCGACAGATTTTGAACAAAGCCTCGACCGAAGTACAGGCAACCAACCCACGCTTCACGGCACAAACCTTAAATTACAGTCAAGCACTCGTGGTATGAAAGTGTCCAACGCATTTTTCGTTGAGAGTAAGATACCGAAGTGTATAACTACAAACTAGTGTTTGTTATTTGGGAACCTTTGGAGAACCTTTGGAGAACGTTCCTGTTTGGTTGTATTAATGTTTCCCTAACGTTCACCTGGAAAGAACGTTCTCTAAAAGGTGGCAGGAGGTTTCTGTAAAATTAACCACAGGATAACCATAAGCTAACGTTAGTGGAACTTTCTACGTTTGCTGGGATTTTGGCTAAGGAGTCACAAACACGGCGAAAAAGAAGTCTGTTTTCTCATGCAGCAAATTTTAATCGGGTTTCAACAAGTTGTTGGATTGTGCCAGCTACTAGGGACGTTAAGATTAAGAAAATGATTTTAGCTTGTAAACATACTTCCAGTCTGTAAACAACTTTTCTGATGGTTGAGATACGTGCGAAAGTTATCTCCGTTTACATCGAATAAAAGGTCAAAATTTCTCGCCGTGAAGCGTTTTCCCTGACCACCACGTTAATTCATCTAGATCGGTTCAACTGCTACACCGTCGATGGCAGGTAGTTACGGGAGCCATGGAAACAGTTTGCCATCACTGGGGTAGAGACGTAGGGGACGCTGTGTGGGTGCGCAGGAAGAGGATGGCGTCAAAGGTCACGCTGGCAGAGTGCTGCAGGGAGCTTCCTGAAAAGGTTATTCTACCTACACATGTGTGAACTAAACTGAGGAACAGACACAGAGCCCAGCTACAAGAACTCTCTTCTGTCCCTCACCTCTGCTCTCGCTCGCTATCTCCCTCTCCAAAGGACACTTTGAAGATATTTGGGGTGCCGACACCTTCAATCAGAAGGAAAGCTGTGTGTCTATCAGCGCCGCTCCTTCCTCTACTCTTCCCGTGCACGTTTTTCTTCTTTTTCGTTGGAGTTAAATTTTCATCTTTTGAACCTTACGAGCTTTGTGAAAACCTGCTTCACCGGGAGGCTGGACAGAGGAGAAACCGAAATCCCAAAAATATTTTAAAAATACAGAAAGAAATAACCCTATGTTTCTGCCACCTCTTGCATATAAGCAATACATACAAATGAGGGGTGGTTGGAAGTTTATATAAAAAGTCACTAACACACACACACACACACACACACACACATATACATCTTGCATTGGGCTTGGTGAGCATCTATTTAGTTAAAAGCACAAAGGAGGCGGCCTGGGCTGTTTTTCAAAAATTGATGATGGCCATGCATAAATTATGCAAAGCTTTGCCCTTGTGCCAAGCAATGCATCAAGTGAATAATAATGAGATGGACCACGAGACGAGACGAGAGAACGAGCAAGAGGAAAGGAGGGAGAGGAAAGAGAAAAAAAAGAAGAAAAAAAAAAGCCCGCGTGGCCTTTCTTGACCATATCTGAAACGCATCAACACTGTAGAGATGATTTTTTTATTTTTTTATTTTTGCAGGAACCTGTTCTCGGAAAGAAATGTCTCCTTCTTTCTGTCTCCGTCTCTTCACAAAAGCCTTTTAAATGTTTTAGCTTTTAAATGGCTCTCGGGCGCTAAACAAGAAAGCTCGGCTCGGCCTCCCTGCCGTTGCTCTCGTCACGCTTTACCCGTGAGTCATCGCTCATTAGCTGCGAGCTGAGTTTAGATCTCTAAATCACCTTAAATCACGTTAAATATCGCCTCCGTCTGTTCCTGCTTTAACACCGAAGGACAGAGTCTCCTCAGAGACGTCAGCTTTCACGTTTAGTACAAACTCCGCTCGTCGTCAACCAAGTCCTTGGCGTTTCTCAGAGCTCGGTGGATTGAATTTTGAAAGCAGGCTTTTCCAGTGTTTTGACTTTGTTTGTGTTATTCGATGAGCGGCATGCTCATTTGCGTATCATTTGCATACCCCACCATGATTGGCTCCTTGGTACAAGTCAAGTGAACAACAAGCCTCAGTCTTGCATCTCAAACAAAACACAAACACAAACAAGCTAAAACTTTTTAGCTTTTAAAGTGGTGGGAAATTGGAATTATAACTAGTTATAACCGGTGTTAATGCATCGAAATATTATTTTATACCTAAGCAGCTATAATGGTACGGGACATTATTACAAAAAAAATTAGATGTCCGCCTTAAACACTAATTAACGGCACTTTCACAAAGCAACACGCGGAAACTTTAGCTACGGCTAACTAACAACGACTCTCGACTGTTAGCTAGATCTTAGTGATAACGACTCTTAGCATACCAATAGTGCTTATAGCTAGCTGTTCCAACACAGCTGCCTTGATAAATACAAAGTGTATGTAGTAACAGATAGGTTACAGGGAGGGGAAAAGTTGAACATTTTGATTTGTTTTGATATAAATCACCTCATTGAAGCTGCCTGATGCTAAAATGCCACCTTATATGATAGAGATTATCGAGAAGTGTCTAAGGCCAAGTCAAAAATATGATATGAAAGAAAACAAGCAGTAAAAAAACGAACTTTACTTTATTGCTCTGCTGTACTATCCATGTACAGTGGTACCTCAGTACTTGAACTCATTAGAACTCGTATCTCTTAAAAGTTGAACCAACCAGTTCGAATAAAAAAAGACCTAGGAATCTCAGAAGTTGAACCGTGAACGCCGACCTAAGATAACTTGTGGGTATGCGCGGGAAAATGAGTCACGTGGCACGTCTCTCAGCGGTAACAAAGGGTAACGCTTCAGTCTCAGCCTCGCATTCGCCGTGATAGCATCGTTTGTTGGTGAAAGTGCTTTTTTTATTGAAAATATCAGGTAATACACTGTACTTTATATCATTTTTGGTAGTCATTGCTCACCAAAAAGTTACCAATACAGAGTAATAATAAAAATAAACAACGGACCGCATGGCATAGGCTAGTGTTAGTAGGATAGTGCAGTGTTGGGGTACGTTCTTTATCGTTTTGGAAGCCATTAAGCGAAAAATGCTACGCACGGCGTACAGTGTTGGCGCATTGCGCAACTTTACACATTGTTTGGATACATTTATCTTCTTACTTTACAAATTATTGTTTTGATAAATGGACTTAGATGTGCTTAGGATATACTCTTCTTGTTTTATCCTGTTCCTTTTGTGTTTAAATGCTAAATAAAAAAAAATATTTCGGTGTAATTTTTTTGGAGCTGGGAACAAATTAATTGGTTTTCCATTATTTCTTGTGAGAAAAATTCGATCAGAACTTGAACTTTTTAGGATTTGAACCCATGTTCTGAATGGATTAAGTTCGAGTTCTGAGGTACCACTGTGTTATAACAATTGTTTTTTAGGTCCACCTTACACAACAATTAATGCCAATTTCACAGAGCAGCTCTTAGTTAAGTTAGCTAAGGCTAACTAACAAAAGCTCCCGCATACCAACACTGCTTACAGCTAGCTGTTACAACGCAACTGCCTTGATAAATAAAAAGTTTATGCTGTAACAGGTAGATTACAGCGAGGGGAAATAGGTTCAAGTTTAAATTTGTTAAGGATTTAAATCACCTCATTGAAGCTGCCCGGTGCTAGATGCTAATCCTTGCGTTACAGAGATTCTAGAGAAGTGTCTATGGTCATATGAAATAAAATTTAAAAAAGTGCTAGAAAGCTAACCAACCCCCATACTATGCATAAATTATAACATTTGTTTTAGAGAAAGCTGTCTGATATACAAATCCTGTCATGTATATGTCTCTTTTGTGTATTTGTGCATTAGCTAGCTCATGAATCATGAGTCTGATGTCAGAGTGATTAGCTGCTTTACCTCAGGTACAGCAACACGTTCAAGACACTGGCGTATATGCAAAAACAAAAAGGCAGAACGACAACAACATCCCAATGGTGTTTATAGCCTTGGTTAGCATAGACACTTCCTTAGCTCAGGCTACTCTCAGCCCTTTTCAAGTACAAAACCTGGATCAGGTAAAAAACAACATGGGCTAGATGACAAATTTCCTTCTGTAACAGGAAAATTAGGGGTGTTATGTCTTCCCACTTGACTCTATGCTACAGGATGCTACAGAGCCTGAACCTCCGCGATGTATGTAAAACATGCGAGACCGGATATGACGTATAATCACAAGGAGACCATCCACACTGGTGTGAAAAGCCCAAGCTGAGACATTAGCTAGTTAGTTAGCAACACGGCACCGGTTGAACTGCATCACATCTGTGTTGAGAGAGCTGTCTTAATGGTTCTGAACGTTCGTTTTGTTTAATTTAAAAACAATATAGGGTATTCAGATTACGTAGGTGTCCGTCGTCCCGTCGCAACATCACAGCATCATCGTTTACATCACAAGTGGTACCAACAGTAACGTTAATCCAGTGGTACCAGTTTGGGTTCCAGTTCCCACTGGAGCCATCACAAAAGATTTCCGCTCATGTTATTAGGTCTCCAGGGGAAAGATCGAAGTTTTGACTTCACTGTTCTGCTCCTATTCCCACACTGCTACAGCATAATAGCAGTAAATAACATGTTTTCGGTGTGCCTGTGAATGCAGGATTGAATAGATGATTTTCTGAGGAATAAATCAAACAGATTTCTGAAAGGCTCGAATCGTGTAATGAAACTAACATTAACGGCGAAACGCTATTCAACTCGCTCCTACACAACAGATAAAGTCATGTCCTGTGAGCGTTTTTAACGAGATGTTCCTCATGCAGCAATTTATAAAGCCAAGGACACAAACGCTGGAACGGCAACGAGGAGAACAGTTTGCACAGGAGATGTTATTTCTTTAAAACTGTTTCTGTTAAATTATTCACAAAATAACCGCAGATAGAGACAAGTTATGCTGAAAGTCAGTGCAAAAGTTTGCACACCCCAAGGCTTCTGGTTTATTTATTTATTTATCTATCTATCTATCTATTAATTTTTCGTTTTAAACTAGCCTTTTATGAGAATTTTAATTATGGGATATGTGCAAATAAATAAACAAATAAATAAATAAATCCCTATAATTCATATGTACCGTATGCTTGTCGAATAGCGTGCAAAAGTTTGCATCTCCCCCGCAACCCTCCCCAGGATTTCTTGATGAAAAATGATGTACCCCTGGATAATTGATCCAATCTTTTCGAAACTCTATTCTGTGTCCTGGCCTTAACGCAAGCACACCTTCGCACTTAAATTAACATAGCACCGTTTTCTACTACTCCTCTACCAGAAATAAATCCAACAACACCTTAAAAACATTTAAATCCATTGCCATTAAATGGCAAAAAATGGTCTATGTTCGTTTTCCCAACCGGCCTGGAGACGAAGGACGGGATACATCATATAAAAGTTCATATATACGCTTCATGTATTCATGAAGAAACAAGTGCAGGGATTCTATAAGAAAAAAGGATTATTTTCCTGATCCATTTTGCACTATTATATATTTTTCGACCTTAAGGTGTACAAACACCACATTTATTGAAATAGATTTCCATTATCATGTCTAAAAATATTATTCTTCCCGCTCACCAGTGAGCGGCTTGGTGAATCCGGAATTCCGGACCACGCGAGGGTTTTCCTGCTGTCCCTGCCTCGGCCACGGGATGTTGACAGGCTATTAAACTGTCGCAGCGGATGTGTTTCGCCTAACTCTAATTACAGAGGTAGACCGGCAGCAGTAATGCCATTTTATGACTCATATTTATAAACTGTCTGTAACACATTAAACCTTCGCCTTTGTGGACTGAACACAGCCTCGTTAATTTGGTGCTTTTGCTTATACAAGTTCGGGAAGGTGACTGAATGTTTATAAGGGTTTCTGGCCTAATGGCGTGCAAATCACAGAACTGGGCATGCTATTTAATAAAACTAAGAACCGGATTGTTTAGAGTACTGTCACTGGGCTTGCTTGTATAAATACCGTTTCGGGGTGTGCTCAATCAATTTCATTTCACATAATCAAAAAGGCATTCGTAAAAAAAGAAAAAGAAAAACCTAAAGCCCAAAGCTCAGACTTTAGGTCAATGCATCAGCACATCAATAAGACTTGAGGCTTATTTGTTAAAACTACCCGATGTACAGTGCTTGTGACTTAGCCAACAATTAAGCTCTTGGCCCGCAGTATAGATTCAAATCTTTCCCTTTCCCTGTCTGCCAAATATACATCACCTGACCACACATGGCTCACTTCATTTGCCATGCAAATTCAATCTCCTTATTAGTCAGCGCACTCTGGCTGGTGGGGTTAAACCATACGCACTGATCTCATCCTTAACGTACACCCTCGAGCGCCAGTGTGTGACCATGTTTCGTCCACGTGGGCGCTTTCCAGACCACGAAACGGAATCAAGGGAGCGAGAGTGAAACCCAGAAGCATATATCTGTGTCTGTGATCTGGCCTCAGGTAAAGGCGGGGTCGTTCCGGTGACTTGATCCGTGTTTAAAACATGCGAGCTAATTGCGCTGAGACGGATCCTTATCACCATGGCAACACCACAGAGACCTGCACGAGGTGTTCTTGGTGGTGTTGTTGTTAAGTGCGGGTGTCCATTTTGTATATGTGTGCGTGCGTGCGTGCGTGCGTGCGCGTGTGTGTGTGTGTGGGTGTGTGTGTGTGGATGGGTTTTTTTTAAACAGTCACAGAAGAAGAGACGTTTGAGACAAGGACAGATTTAATGGTAATTGACACCTGTCACAAATACGCACACACACAGTAAATCAAAAGACTTGAAGACAGCAGGTGTGTGTGTGTGTGTGTGTGTGTGTGTGTGTGTGTGTGTGTATGCGTGTGCGTGTGTATGCATGTGTGTGTGTGTGCGTGTGGCATGCTCGATCCTTGGCGGGGTCCCTGGTGTAGGCAGATGGCGAAACTCAATTAGACCTTCTCAATCCCTCATGCTTCCAGCTCACACAGAAAGAGAGAGAGAGAGAGAGAGAGAGAGAGAGAGAAAAGAGCTGGAAAATGAATGAGAAGAACCTCTCTGTTCATCTCTTCAACATTAAACCCCTCCCTCTCCGTCTCTCTTTCCCTCCCTTCCTCCCGCTCTCCCTCGCTCTTTGACAGGTGTAAATGGGATTATTTTAAGGCATGCGTTACACCGCACACAAGTGCAAGATATCGGGCTCTTATTGGAGATTGTTGACATTAATTAACCATTAAAAACTAATTACAGCCTCAATGTGGCTCTCTCTCTCTCTCTCTCTCTCTCTCTCTCTCTCTCTCTCTCCATTCTTTCTATGCATCCTCCCTCTAATCTTTCCACTTTCTTTGTCCAGGCTTTTATTCTCGTCTCTCTCTGCTGCTCTCTTTTATTCCTGCTTTTGAACTTCAGTATAAATTAACCAGCTGGATTCAGGATTAATTACATTATTAATTACTATAATTACATATTGTGATCATTTTATAGCCGCGTGTACGTACAGGCTCAGAACGTGTTTGACGTTCATGAATTATAACAGCTGACTCTGCAAGCAATGACGGTATTCGTTTCACCTGAAGTGCTCCAAGCCCAATGGTGCAACCAAATGGTAGGTTTTGGGGGGGGGGATTAAGCTGGTATCTCTGTCACTGGGCGTTGCTCTTCCTGTCCACAGCATAGGAACAAACCTGATCCCCGATTCACACATACACAGAGGGGAACCTGAGCCGATGTGTCCACGACAGGTACACAATCAACTAATAAACAGGCTTAGTACCAAATGTCCTGGGACAAACAGGGGCATCACCCAGTGCAGACACCCAGTGTCCTGATACAGACCCAGAAAAACATTTCCAAGCACCGATTAAAGAGCTGATTGGTGGATGTTCATATTTCAGCGATCACAGGTTTCTAAACATGAACCATTGGGTATGTGTGAGCATTGTGTTAGCTTATGATTGAACATATTGTGATACTGTAAGCAAAATGAAATATTGTGACTTTTACATTTGTATTTTACACAACGGTTCGCTGATGCTAACATTAACGATGTGCCCTTATTGCACTTCCTATCTCAGTTTACGTCGTTACATTGAAGTGGAAGCAGATAACAACTCAGCAATACGACACAAAACGAACCGAACCTTTGCATGTAAGCTATTAATTCAAATCTATATGGGGGTGTTTTTGAGAATTGACGCAGTACAGTGAACCCCCGCCTATCGCGGGGGTTACGTTCCGGCGGCCCCCCCGCGCGAAAGGTAAAATCTGCGAAATAGCACCGGCACATTTATTTTA
>JAQMCW010000013.1:6188102-6222448 GCA_030068335.1 Chrysichthys cranchii
TGACTCAATTTCTGACCAGCAACGGACATATCCAGAGGCAGTTCACATCATCGTAGGGGATTTCAACAAAGCATGCTGAAGAACTGTGCTGCCTAAATTTGTTCAACATGTGAAAGACATTATCCATGTCTAGTTAGTGTATTTTGTTTGGTTTGGCTCAGTTTGAGGGCATGTTGTGCTCGCAGAAGAGTCCAGAACCAAATTTTGTACTTCATGCGGCACTAAGACCCTGTTTAGGCTTGGTTTTAAAATGTGTCTTGGACAATCAGATTACAAGTGGACAGCGCTAGATACAAGTGTAAACGACTACCGAGACGCACACAAGACACATTCGCACAAAGCATGATGATCTGGGATGCATCTGGCCACATATCTTTTGTAGTGTAAACGCTAATGAGTCCTGATGAGTCCCTTATGTGGCCAGGACGTAACGGCGAAATACGTCATCGATGAACGTAATCAGGACGCGGTGCTTGTGTTGTTGACAGTGTGCCAACATTTGAAAAAATAAAGCGGCGCAATCTCAACAACTGGAATAATCCACGGCCCTGTTTACACTTGGTTTGAAAATTTGTCTTGGGCAATCAGGTCACAAAGGGACAGCAGAAACACACTGCTGTTTAAACCTGTGTCTATCATGCGTCTCCAAGGTGTCCGACTGACCACTTTTGTTCAGATTTCAATACTGCCCACATCACATCAAGTCTCAGTTATATTAAAAAAAAACAAAAACATTAAACCGGCAACACACCTTCATTATTTTCTTGCACTCCATCCAGGTGTTTCATTTTTTCCCAATGTGTCATGGGGTCACCAAAACAACCACCTTGTTCAGCATGAATGATGTGTTTTCCTGTTACGTCCGTGTCAGGGAGGCATCGGGACACATTAGCGTTTACCCTAAAGAAGGTACGGTTTCAAATGCAACCCAGACCACCTGGTATACTCTTGTATTTAGTGCTGTACACTTGTAATCAGATCACCCAATAGGCATTTCAATACCAAGTGTAAACGGGGTCCATAGTGTATGTATACTATTTCTTAAAACATTTTGGTTTTCTTCGCTTCTTAGCCCGTGCAAAACGAATCTGGAGCTCGTCTGGTGACAGAACTGCCGTAATAACCCTGCAGACGCCGCCAGGAAATCTGAACACAAGTGGTCAGCTGGACGCCATGGAGACGCATGATGCAAACGCCAACGCGTCTTGGCTGTCCACTTGTGACCTGATTGCCTGAGACGCATTATAAAACCAAGTTTAAACAGGGTCGCTGATTGAGTGATTGAATGACTCGATGTGTTTTATTACCGTGAAACATTTGGTTTTTTCCATCACTCTGGTTGGTGTACGAACGAAACTCCCTGTGATCGTGAGTTACTACGAATGGAAAACTAATAGCCCAGACGCCTAATTGTGTCCCAAGAGCTTGGAGTAGTGATTTCACAGAGTCAAATCTGTGTACAACTCCTATGACGTGCATGATGGGACACTGGGACGACTCGATTTCACGAATGCGTGTGGAATTCGTCGGACCAGCAGGTGAAACGCCACAAACTCGTGCTGAGCTGTTGATCAGTCAGCGTACGCGGACGGACAGTACGGCAAGTTGAAAGGAACATTGGTGGAATGCTCGTCTGACAAAATGGCCCTGTTATTAAATATTGGGAGGAAAAACATGCCACGTGTTATGTCTGGGGACACAGTGTTTTGTCTAAGCGTCGCCACAGTTACGCCTTTTTTCGTAGCACGTGTGAGAGGGCGCTCACGGGAGAGTACCGGCAGAGTCGTAAAAGCCCCTTATTGTCGACTTGACTCTGCGCGGGTTTCAATTAATACTCTTTGAACCCCATCGTCCCGAGTCATTCTCGTTCTCCGTCTCATTCGAAGGCAGAGAATGACTTGATGTTACCTATCCGTAATCTCTCTGCAGTGTGTGAGTGCAAAATAGTGGGACAGATAACGGTGTCAGAAACCAACGCAGCAGAAAATGACTCGAAAAACGGAGTTCAACCGATTGGGTGCGTGTCGCGGCGGGCACAGGACGCGGACGTGAGTGTGTGCGCACGCTTGTGCGTGTGTGTGTGTGGGGGGGGCTTAAATTGAGTGAACCAGAGCCTATGCATGAGGCTACACAAAGTGGTCAAATTATAGCCGTGTTAAATGTTACGGGGTTCGATTAAACAGATGCTGGTCGCCCAAGCTTGGGGAAAATTTTCACGATAATGTGTTCAGATTTCAGGTCGGGTGTCTGTTTGACTTTCTTACAAAACTTCTGCTCTAATTAGCCCTATTAGCGAATTCAGGGGGAAAAAGGAAGGCAGCAGAAAAAGCATGATGATAGAGAGAGATATAATAAGAAGGTGAGAGAGGGAATGAATGAATGAATGAATGGAGCAGTAGGGAGTTAAAAAAAAAACGTATGTGGATGATTGCATAAATCTATAGCAGGGAAAGCGAAACCATACTCTCCCACAACACACACACACACACACACACACACACACAAATTGGAGCGTTTACACCCTGGAGTGCTGAGTGATTTCGACGATCGATGAAGCAGCCAGGCAACAACACCTCTTAACGTGTGTGTGTGTGTGTGTGGGGGGGGGGGGGGGGGGGTAAACGGCACCTTAATACGTGAAGCTATTTTTGAATGACCAGTAATTCATGTGTGAAGTACTGTATCAACGAAATGATTTCCTCTCTGTGTACATGTACAGGAGCCCGGCATTATCATAATCACACTCATCTCTCTATGAAGTGCACCTCCTCTCACTCCCTGCCTCGCGGTTACATCCAAAACGCAGCAGAGGAGAAAATTGTACAGGTGACACGTCTGATGCGTCCGGGTGCAAAGAAAAAAAAAAGAGAGAACGAAAACGGGAAAAAAAACCTCATTAGCGAGGTGAACACGGCCTGCATTTTTAATCAGCCAGTTCCCTTCCGACCCCCTATAAATTACAGCGAGATTCCAGTCACCCGTGAGCTGCGCATAATCAGAAATATTTGCAGTCAAGGACATGATTCCACCTATCGAGGTCAGCGTTCCCTGGTAAGTTTGAGCACAATGCGTGTTTGAGCTGCGACACAGACAAAGGGCTTTTCACAGACTGAGAGAAAGGGATATACAGACTCGACAAATTCCTGTCCCGCTACCACAAGACGGCAGATAACAGGAAGTGAAGCTCGAGGTGATGGTTTTGGGTCCTTTCTAGATATCAAGCGGTCACTGCTAAATAAATAAATAGATAGATAGATAGATAAATAAATAATCCAGCCATTTTAAGCCAGTTTATCCAAAGGGCTCTTGAAATTTCATCATGATGCTCCAGAGTGGTGCGGAAATTGAACAGATAATCAGATGAAGAATGAAATAAGAGGTATAAAAGGTAGATCCCGGATTAAAAAAAAAAAAATGATTTATTGCTTCCCGTAACCTTTACTGCCCCTTAACCATCCACTTCTCCTTAAAAAAAAAAAAGGACGAGCTTGGAGGCTGTACAGATGTAATTGTAAGTAAGAAGTATGTGTGTGTGTGTATATATACAGTTGTATGTATATATATATATATATATATATATATACACACACACACACACATATATGTGTGTGTGTGTGCGTGCGCGCATATGTGCACGTGTGTTTCCAATAAATGCAGTGGTTTCTGGTGTGCATCAAGAGTGATGGTGTTGGAGACAAGCATTGACATGTGTGTGCGAACCCCAGAAATGGGCCAGAAGGGGTCAAGAGAAGCATCGGCGCTTTAACAATGTCCTCATTCAACACTACAGGCAAAATGTGACATAGGGTTTCATAGAGACACAGAGCTCTGTGTGTGTGTGTGTGTGTGTGTGTGTGTGTGTGTGTGCGCGCGCAAGTCATACAGGACCAAAGCAAGAGACTGTTCACATCGGGCTTCTAATGGGTAATTCAATTCCTCCATTACGGCTCTGACCCGAGGTCAAACACGCACTAGCAGACCCTCGACTGCAGGATGTGTTTGATTCCAAACGTAAACACGAGTTTACATTACATCTCAGAGGTTACACCGTGGACGGACGTGAGGTCGTGTTGCCGATGATCGCACACGTCTTATACTACCGGTATGGCATTTCCGAAAAGGTCAAGTTATGCAGCGTAGATTCGAATCCTGCTTTTCATATATAAGAGCTAAACACTCTCAGGTGAACTATATTAAAGGAGAGTTTGTATTCGGTGTGCAAAGTGCACTTGGACATATGACGTGTGGAGTGATGTGACGTGAGGAGTGACCCTGTTGGTCACAGTTCAATTCAATTTTATTTGTATAGCGCTTTTAACAACAGACGTTGTCGCAAAGCAGCTTTACAATACATAATGTACATAATACATAAAGGTTTATTAATCAAGAAACATATCCATAAGTGCATATATAAATATATATATTTCCCTATCCCTGATGAGCAAGCCTGTGGCGACGGTGGCAAGGAAAAACTCCCTGAGACGACAAGAGGAAGAAACCTTGAGAGGAACCAGACTCAAAAGGGAACCCATCCTCATTTGGGTGAGATGTGGTTTAATGATGAAAAATACAAAAATTTGGCAATCTCGAAGGGGTAGCTAAAGCCACGTTTTGCTATTTGTTCTCAGAAACCAAAAAAAACCAAGAGCTTCTTTACTTGCTCACCGTTTTCCAATGGAAAATTCCGTATCGAAGTCGTGGACATGTTGGTGCCAATGCTGAACACAGAGCCATACGATGCAACTGGACCCCAGACTTGGCTTGGCTAGTTCCTGATCTACGACATGACTAGAACAATAGCGCTGGCAGAGATATTAGCATGGACATTGAAGCTTTCAACCTGATCTGTCCGCGCAGATTGCACAGATGACTATCTGCTAAAACACTGCTGCGTCGTTCTCTTCAGGTAGAGAAAAAATCCTTAAAAAAAAAAAAAAACTCTTTATAACACACACACACACACACACACACACACACCAAATGAGGGCTGGGGTTCCGAAATGAAGCCAGTGCGGCACTACAATTCTGACATCTCATTCTTTTCTGTCTCACCTCAAATGAGCTCCTGATGGAGCATTTTAGAAAATGTGCGACGAGATATATACGCAAAACGAGAGAAGAGTAGCCACGCGTAAAATTGGACAGCTAACAGCCTTTGCACTGTCTCACTTCTCTGCCTCATCCTTCCATCCGGGCACACCTCTCCGAGCAGCCGACACAGAGAGACACGTGGCAGAGGGAAGATGAAACATGGGAAGCAAATGAAGTACGGATGAATGTAGATGGAGAGAGATTAGAGTGAGGCTCGACTTGAGAGGAATCTCTCACTGAAAAAGTACCGCTCGAATTCGGTGAGGGGAATAAAAGTGATTCGGTTGTAATCCCGAAAACAGATGTCGGAGTGTGTTTTATGTTTCATATATAAATTGCACGTTGGAAAAGGCACGCCGTTCATCATAGCGGCTGTGAACATTGACAGGTTGGGCAAAGAAATTTGGATTTAAGCACTTGGACTTAAGAGTTTGTCCTAAACCTCTACAGTGGCAAAAAAAATAGTCCCCAGTGCACAGATTAGTGTCAGCGTTATATCTGATTTCATCTACATATACAGAAAATCGCTTCTACACATATGCTGCTTTGCTTTTTATTTGGCACGTTGATTAATTGTCGCCGAAATGAAGTCCACACATCCACACAGTGCACTACCAATGTAATCGATGAACGCAGGGTATCCCAATACCAACAGCAAACTAAACAAACCTTAGTTTCAAATTAAACAGGTATGTACTAATGTAGTCTCTAGTCCTAGTCTTCTAGATATTCAGTAAGCGCTTTATTCTGGTCAGTATCTTGATAGATCCAATGCCTTCCCCGGTGACTTTGCACAAAAACAAGAATATACCCTGAAAAACAGGGTAGCGTCTTTAGCAAAACGTTTCTCAAAGGTTCTTAGGATGGTTAGTTTAACATGGCTAATATTTTGAAAACTTGGGACTTGAATAGCAACCCCCTTGTAGAATTCGACCCAGAACCTTTAAGGGTTTTCTCAGAGGAATAAGGGTACTTGATGAGAGTTGAGTTTTAACGTCATGTTGTGCAATTTGGGACCCAGTTGATTACATTACCAATGACAAGAGGCTCAAATGTTTTCGGGAAACTTCCAAATCTTGCCCACAGTTGTATGCTGTATCTGAATCCCAGTCCACAGCGACATCCCAGAATGGCTGGCTATGCCAAATTCAGTCCTTTGAAAGGTTCAATCAACATTTGCAAGTAGGACAGTTTTCTGTAAGGTATATCAGTGCTTACATCCTTCCAAGTAGTACCCATTAGGGATGAATCAATAAATTTTAGCAAACTGATGAAAACTTGATTAACAAATTTGTTTCAATTTGCAGCTTAGGTTCCTCAGGGGTTCTTTAAATGGTTAATGTTGTTGTTGTTGAAGCTTTCTAAACGGGTTCTCTTCGAAACGCTCCAAGAATAAAGGTTCCGCCTAGCATCCTAAAGAGACGCACATTAACAGCACTGCAGTACCTTTTCGACCACTTTCTCGGACTTTCAAATAGGGAAACTGTGAAGATGGCAAGAGTTGAGAAGACTGTAATAACCAGCAACATGCAAATGGGAGAAAACAGTGATTGCAGTGATGGGTATAGGCTATCTTTTCCACTCCCTACCAATAAAAGAAACTGATGGCATAATGGCACCATCGCACGATTGGAACTGACCATGTGCAAAATATACATTTTGTTGGCTTGCACGCATGCAATTGGATCGTTAAACGAATGCGGCAACCACCTTGAGTATGCCCAGTTAAACAGAAGTACAAAATACAGGCCTTTAAGGTTCTAGGTAGAACCACACCAAGGCCAGTTTCCATTTTAGGAAGGTAGGACCCTTCATCATCTAAAGTAGGGGTTCCCAACCTTTTTCGCGCCACGGACCGGTTTTATGTCAGAATATTTTGCACGGACGGATTGGGGGGGTGGGGGGTGTGGGGGGGTTGTTTGGTTTGCGATGTAAACGGACAGACCAGGGGGGCGCAAAGTGTTGCGATGGAACCGATACATTCTCTGAGTCACGTGCAGTAGTGCGACCAGAGTGGAATTTTTCAAAATAAGAGACCCAGGAAACTAATGAGAATAAAATAACTAAAAATTTCAGAAAGATTATTATTGTTTCGCAGCCCGGTACCAAAAGACCGGTACTGGTCCGCGGCCCGGTGGTTGGGGACCCCTAATCTAAAGAACACTCGAGAAGCCCTTATTCAAAGAGGATACCTCTACTCCTGTCAATGCTCATTACAATTCACTTCAAAACCTCAGTTGTGTTATTCACCCCTTGTGGCCAGACTCTTCAAGGACGCGAACCGACTGCTTTCTGGTCTCTTACTCATTTGTGGCCAAGTGGCCAAACAGCCAATCTACCCGCATGGTCAAGTATTTGTTGAGTGTTGCAGCACTTGAGAATGCAACATAGGCTGAAGACTACTCTGGGAGTCCTTGCTTGCTAAGATTCCCACCATAACCCCAGAGAAGTGCATTCAACTCCCACCACAAACGGGCCAGCTGTTATCAGTGTTTGCATACCGAAGACTTGTTCTGCCGTGACTTGAGTTACTGCAGCTGTGATACCTGCTGGTATCGGTACCTTATTCTGGGGGTATGTGGCCATCGTTGTCTAGTCAGTGACAGGTAAAGTTTGTCTAAGCAATAACAATGGTCAAGATAAGACCGAAGCGACTTCGAGGCTTGATGAGAAAGAGAGAGAATTATCTTGGTTAAGATAAACACTGGCACTCAGACAGATGTTTCTTTGGAGATCTCTGCATCTGGTATGCCTTTTCCTTTCAGCTAGTACAATTTGTCTGGCATTGTTTAGTTGGTTAATGTTTGTAGAGGGGTTCTACGTGTTTGAAACCATATCTGTAAGAGAAACCCACTATTGCGTGGTTGTATACAGAACCCCTAAGGGCATTCCCACAGAGACCAACCGAAGAACCCCTTAGTGTGTGATTGAATTTTTACACCTAAGTTTTGTTTCCTGTTCTCCACATCATATTTCTGTTGACCTGTTATGCAGGTTACATTTTTTCTTATGGTAAATCCCTGTCATACACAATTTTTGAAATACTTTTTAGGTTTTGGTGTCATCATGCACCACATATAGTACAATCAGAGGTGGTAATTGTACCGCATTCTTTACTGGCAAGGTCACTGATAAAGAAAAACAAAAACAAACAAACAAAAAAAAAAAAAACCCAATGGAGCAGTAAGAGTATCAGGCTGAATTTATTTATTTAATTAATTATTTATATCCTTTTTCTATCCTTTGAAACGGTCTTGTACTGTTGGGTTTTACTGTTGCTTTTATGCTACATTATTCTTATGTTGTCTATTATCGCGTGCCAAGCTCCCTTGTGAAACTTTTATGTTCCAGTAGCTGCTGTATTAACAGAGTTGCCTTTTCTCATGAGATACACACAAGGCAAACCATGGACGACTCGTGTAATTAGGGCCATAATACGACTACTAGTGCTAGTACTATGAGCATTCCTGCCAGTGTTGCAAGGTGTACCGTTGTATGCGGTCCGCAAAATTTGGATACTTTGGATAATTGGGAAATGATCTGTTGTTAGACAAGTTTTGCTTCTGGCATAAAATAAACAGAAAAAGATGGTGCAGGCTTGGACATGTCCTAAGGATATACAGCGATGACGGCACGGAGATCGGACGAAGATGGACACCTGATGAGAAATAAAGCGAGCATGCCCAATGAGACTTGGTGAGACGATGGTAGAAAGTGAAATGAAAGAGATGGGGGAAGATCCAGAAAGAAATTGAAAAGATTGCACAGGACAGGCAGTTGTAGATTACACTGGTTATGGCTCGGTGTGCCGACGAAGGCGCGAGGAGGCTAAGTAAGTAAGTACTGTATGCTTATGGTTTCAGAGCCATTTGCGCAGAACTTTTAGCGGGTCACCACAAATCGTCCGCTGACAGAGATGGATTGCGGTTAGGTTCTAACTGCTACATAATTTATACATTTCCGCTCTACTGTCCTAATATTTAGTTTGGGGTAAAAAAAAAAAAAAAGTGTGAGGTTACTGATTTACATTTCTCGGAAAGTGGAAGGGAAATGTCCCTCACCTTGTGGTTACCTATGTATATGATACCTGAAGTGCATGTAACTGCATTATTCCAGCTGTTTAACCCCTTAAAGCCCTATTATGAATTATTTAGTAGCTGCAGTGAAATGACCAGGAAAGGAATGTAGTAGTGGGAGTGAGGTCTGGATTTGACGTCCGACGTATCAAACTGTTGTGATAAACCCTGACCAGTGTCTCCCCCAGAGGTCAATCAGCAATGGTCGACTTGTGGACTGTGGGTTTGGGCCTGGATGCAGACCCGGCAAAGTATTTCAGGGCCTCGAGACGACAATCTGGAAAATACTCATCCTCTATCCTTCACCAAAACCATGCCAACTCACTACGTTTCTTGATTAATCGCACTGTACACTGGTTGATACTGTTGCACGTTATTGTGTTTGCCAGACACTGAAAGCATCCTACTGTAGGTAAACGTATTAAATATGAAATATCTCCTGCTTTTATGTTTATTGCCCGAGAGCTAAACTGCACGCCAGATAAGCTAACCCCCCGAGGAGCAGGAACATTCTGAGCTGAAATAACAAACAGCATGTTTAATGTGGCAATGCAACAGTCTGTAAAACGTACTCCAGCATAGAGATATGACGGTGAGGAGGGGGGAAAACAGAACTGATTTGAGCTTTGGGGGCGTCAGTTTTAATCAAAACAAACGGCAGCATGTTGTTCACGGAGCGCAGTGCAGTCCCTACTTCCTTCTCTCCTTCTATCTCTCTCTCTCTTTCTTTCTTTCTTTCTCTCTATTACACTCGGCTGTGCTTCGAAAGGGAACGGGGGCTGCATAGCAATGCATCCGGGGCTTTTTGTAGCCGAAAGCCTGGCCGGCCTGCATAATTGGCATTCAGCTAAAGACAATCCGTCCGCAGTGGCCTCGCATTACCGCTTCCCCTCTCCACCCAGAGTCCTCCATCTTCTCCTACCTCCATTTCTCTGAGATGGTGACATGCTGCAGGTTTGCTAGAGTTTTTGAGAAGTGGTGGTCAACTTAAACACCACTCAGCACAGTGGGTGTGTGTATATGTGTATATGTGTATGTGTGTGTGTGTATGTAGGTGTCCAGGAGAGCTTGTACAACTTGTTCATTCTGAAAGACGATTCCTGAAGGACCAGTGAGAACATGGACCTGATGAGATGAAGGTCAGAAATCCTGGTACAACATTCGGAAGGCAAGCTGGGGAATGTGGTTTTGTAACTTTTTTTTCTTCTTTTTTTTTTTAATGAAGTCTGTATGAGGTGCGAGAAAGGAAAAAACAGGAACGCAAGAAATGAGAACGCTGGAGACAGATGGTTGTCCCCGAACGTGAAACGAGAAACTGCTCACGAATGCCAAGAACCCAAAAACCCAAATGGGAGACTCCTTAAAAGCGTAGCACAACGCCGTCGTCCTCTGCTTCTCCGCCGCTGTAGGAAAGTGGGAGAGACATCTTTCATTGCTAATGGCAACCTTGAGGCTGTACAGCCATCGGGATGCCACAGGGTTCATCACCGCACATCAATCACACCCCTGTCGCCATAGGAACACCTTGTTGTAAAGACCAATCACCACAGTCGTTCACAGATGGTGGTGCAAGTCAATTTAGCTTTGCAATAAAGAAGCATCCGATTTGGCACAAAGATGCTTGTTTTTATAGCTATTCTATTTCTAGGATTGGTGTTTGAATAAGGCTTCGATATGCCACTTGCGGTTGTAGTTTATATACGGGAAATTGCTTGGAAATGCACAGCCATTTAAAATAAGTGCTGTTAGAACGGAACGCAAAACAATCAAATCTCTCTGGATGTTCAGTTGCAGTCAACGTTTAGACTCCACATACATATGTTATACATTTCCACATCTTGCCTGGGGGAGTTAGCGGGATACGGCTGGCACATGGTTTATCTACATCACCCACCATCCACACACACACACAAACACACACACATTCCACACTCGGAGCTGGGGAGAAGAAATCGATGCCCCAAAAGCACTTCATTCTTGCTCAATTTCATCCTTTAATGCCGGCTCAATTAAAAGTCCTCTCCGAGCGCCTTCTCCGATTGAGATTTCTGCCGCAGAGACGGCCAGCTCAGAGTCATCCGCTAAACCCAAGGAAGGCGCTCTGCGGCCGCAGAGGCTTCACTGTACACGTCCCACCCTGCCCCGCTACTGCTGATTATACGGCTGGACGGGTTATTGACCATCTCCGCCCGTAAGATCCATCACTCTGGATCACTGGAGAAAGAATACAGTAATGCACGATGTAAGCGAGGCAGTGGAGGATACATTGCAGGGAGGTAATATCTGAGGAGAACATACCAAGCTAGGGTTGGGGTGGGACGGATAACCTAGGTCAAACCAAAAAGCGGGATAGAAAACGCCGTATTAGCGTCTTCACTCGTAAAGATGAACCATTTGCTTGTTGACGCACGGTTTTCCTCTTGGAAAGAGGAGCATCCTAGAGTGTTTTCTTTCCTCATGCAGGCGATATTAGAAGTGGAAATCTATCAAGCAAGCTCATTCTTTGCAACTTTAAAGGGAACGACCCACTCGGATCTAACAACAGTGTCGATGGCAGTATTAGCATGGAAGCTGAAGCTTTGGAAGCTGATATGCTTGAGCGGCGTGTACACACAAGGAGGTGAAAGAGCTAGACAGGCTAAAAGACTAAAGTGCTGCTGCATGGTTCTCCTTAAGGAGAGATGAAGCAAAGGTTCTTGGGACGAAGACACTAAAGTGCAAGTACCCCAATATACTGATATGCTTCTGAAAGAAGCTTAAACCAAAAAAAGTCAACTCAGAAATTCAGAATCAATTAAACCACGTTACTTAGGCTAATTACTAAGATTCATATGCGAGTCGCTCAGGGTGGATTTTCCCTTTAATACACTGTTCCTTTAACACAGCAATCACAGCACATTCATTACTTCCTTTTATTTACTCCATCTGAAACCAGCGACCGGTTCTGAAATTAAGCTCTCTGTTGTGCTGACCTATTTATGAATTGCTTCATTTTGCACTTGTTCTCTTAAAACCTTTGAAAAGGGACCGGCGCGGCACTCGGATTAGCATGATTAATCATTTTACACAAATATTGAGAGTCATGGCGCGCTCAGCGGCAATGGTGGGAGATAAAATCTTTAAATTACCTGGATGTGGGCTGGATCCAAGCTGGTGCCCCAATTAATCCTCCCCGAACGCAATTAGAGCCGGAGCCAGCCAGCTGCGCTCGTCACAGCGCCTGTTAGAACAGAGCTTAAAGCCCAGACACATACGCACAAGCAGAGAGCTGACGCTAACTAGGCTTTCTGAGCGCGAGATGTTTAGACACTCGCACGCTCGCTTCTGCACTCCCGCACGAGTATGATGCGATCAGACCTTTCGCTGTGTCACATGAAAGGACTAAACAGCCCGGCGAGTCGCGACAATGACTGCGAGCGTGTTCAAAGCGCACAATGAGGGACAGACGGCAAGTTCGAACGCAAGTCGTTGACTCTGTTTAAGCGAAGTCAGGTCCTAACAGCCAAACAAAACAAAACAAAACAAAACAAATCTACACCTGCTGTTGTAACTGTTCATTAAAAAGCTGTCGACGGTGAAAAGTACATGAAAGGGAACACTATGCTTAACAACCAACAGCTGGTGAACTGGCAAGGGGAAAAAATTGTTTAGCAGCCTTCAAAGTATAGCTAATGAAAATAACCACTAGATTAAGGTTGTGCTTGGGGAACATAAACTCTAATACCATGCCGAATGGTGCGACTATGGATTTTATACTATTTTTCATACTATAGACGTGAATGTAGACACTAACTAAACGAAACTACATATTACCTCATGTCACTGAACATCACCACCAAGGCACATCTCCACATGCCAATTTAAATCCCCAAAAAGTCTCGTGTAAACGTTCTGCTTTTACCGCAATCCCCCGTCTTTTGTAGGGGTTGCGTTCCACAACTTTCTGCAAAAGACGAAAATACACGGACGCTACCCCGGAATGCTTTTTTTTTTTAAATAGTTTAAGCCCGAAACGATCCTCCCACACTCTTTATACACTTTCTAGAACAATTAAAGACATAAAGAAAACATTTGCGAGCATATAGCGAGGAGAATTTTGTGTCGAATTCGTAGAAACGTCCCATTTATAGCGAGTACTGTAATATGCTGTATACTATACTAGCGTACTCTGGACTTATATTTTAGGTACTGTATGTATGTATGTATTACACTAGCCTAGCCTAGGCTTTTTTCTATACGGATCTTCTATCCATTTTTCTACATGGAACGGATGGATGTTGAAAAAAAAAAAAAAGAAATTAATTCAAGGCAGAAATATGGGAGCTCCAGCCCTGCCCATACTTTGGTGATTGCTGGCTGCTTCTCCCCGACCGTATGCATCATAGCCAGCAGCCAATCACAACCAAGGTTAAATGAATAGGGCATTCCAATTGGTCAGACTCGTTCCTCCAGCCATATTTTTTTTTTTTCAGTATCTCCACACCGCGTTTTCGTCAACAACGCTACGTGTTCTTTGTCTCTTGTGTAAATATGATATTCACCGTACTGTATTTTATATATTATCAATATTTTACTTGATTTTAATGAATGTTTATATTTTATAATACCGGGGAAATCCGCAAACATTTTTTCTGATACAGTCGAAATAAAAACCCGCGAATAGCCGGGGACACAAAATGTGAACCGCGATATAGCGGGGGACTACTGTGTTTCATTTCCAATACATGGCACCATTCATCCATCCAGTGTTTTAACCTTATTTTAAGCTGGCTCTGTCCCTTCTCCTAAATAATGCAAAAACCTTCAGCTAAAGACAAACATAGCAGAACCGTTTTCATGTAAAGTCGATAACGAGCAGGCGAGCTTCAACACCACATAGATACCAAATGAATACAGCCTAAAAAAGTAGGTAGGGGAGTAAAGTAGGGATGGGAAAATTTGTCGATTCAGAAATCCTGCGAAGGACAAATCATATTCTCTGGGAAAATCCGAATGAATAAAATGAATATTGTGTGTGTTGAACCAACAGGGGGAAAAAAACCCAACCTTAATTTAGGAACGTGTGATCATAACGTGACCATAGAAATTTCAAGGTGAAAGAAATTAGAGTTTTAATTTTAACACGAATAGCAAATTATACAGTATTTCCTTAATATTTAGATTTTAAAACTTTTTCATGAGCGGGCCACAGCAGTATCCTTGCCCCCTCAGGCTAATATCTGTTCCTAATTTATTAGCTCCAAAATAATAATGTGTGCTAATGCGACTAAATAATGTGTGTATTTCATTTAATCATTTTTTTTTGTTTTTTTTTTACTGCTTACAAAAAAAAAAAAAAAAAAAAAAAAAAACCTTCTGGGCCAGAAATAGTCTGCACTGCCGTGCAAATCTTTCTAAATGTGTACCGTGAATTGTTCTGTCTCGGTGTGGTGGCTGTGATATTCGGCGCTACAAGTACAATTATTCTAATTTCAGGAGTAGCATGAAGCATGTAATGAAGATATTAAAAATTAATTAATCAGGCAAGAATGAAAGCCGCCTCATGATTAGACCTTATCGCACGTTATTCTAGGAACCGATTTCTGGCATCATGCAAGGCTGGTTAGGCAATCCAGATTTCGAGAAAACGCTAAAAATAATCTCAGAAACTCTTAAGCCCATGGTTATTCCATGTACGCATCGCCCACTTTAACAGGAATATTTGTACCCTTGATTCATCAATGCATCGAATTCATGCAGATGCAGGTCAAGATCTCTTGACGAGGGATGAGTCAATGCTTACAGGGAGAAAATGTGATTTTCACAGAGTCAAGGTCAACACCGGGAGCTCATCCGCCTCAAGGTTTGACGTTCGAAAATGTTTTGACGAACGGTTATTTAAGTTCCTCTATTTTTCCTGTTAGCTCCAACCAATCTAGCCATTCTCCTCAATAACTCATGTTTCAGATCGCAGAACTGCTTAGATGGGTTTTTTTTTCTGTTTTACACACCATTCTGTAACCCTATAGACTCCTGTTTGTGAAAATCCCAAGAGAACAGCAGTTTCTGAAAAAGCCCAACAACCAAACCACGGTCAAAGTCACTGCGATCCCATTTTCCCCCTCAGTTCTGGTGAACAAGACCTGAGGCTCCTGACTTGTATCCGCATGAGTTTATGAATTGTGTCGCTGCCATGTGACTGTCTGGTCATTGCGTTCTTACAAGAATCAGCAGGGGTTCCTATTAAAGTTGCCGGTGTGTTGAACACGGTTTAATTATGTCCCGTTCAAGTAAAGTCATAACAAACACCTAAGTTTTGCTTCGGAGCTAGCCAAATTGGGAGTCCATCAACCTTGGGGATTTCATTAAATCGCTTAAGAAGGCTAAAAAAAGTCCATATGAAAGGTTGTTTTCTTCTCTGTCTTTTATTTCTTTTAATTACCTGAGTGTTGCCGATTCATCTTCGTATCATTAGCCCGATTCTTTCTGCCGCGCGTCTAATTTTCTCATTTCCGACTGATGCTCTGAGCGGTTTTTTATAATGTCAGCGCAGCTGTCACAATACGCACAGTAACTCTGAAGCCAGAAAAACAAACCAACAAAACCTGAACCTGTTGTGAATAGCAGCATAATATCATGTGTACATTTAACATATCATGGGTATTGCATTAATATTACCATTCCTGTACTATTTTGCATTACTTTGGATACTTATTTATATACGTGAACTTTTCCGTTCTTCCATGTGAGCTGTTAGAGGACAGGCAGACGTGAAAGCAACAGCGTGTTAGCGATAAGAGGATGATCTGTTGGAGCACCGGGACACTTTTATTTCCTGATATTTAGCATGTGGAGGAGGAGGTGAGACGCTCCTGTTCTCCCGCTGAGCTCCAACTGTCTGCCGTTAAACGTGGGAATGACAAGGCGAAATCGGGATTTCGACATTTTCTCATCACGCTCACACTGCTGCCACTGCTCACACCCTTTATCTCACGTGAGACGTTTGTTACACATGCACGGCTAACGTTCGCTGGCAAAAAAACAAAAAAGTTGCCCGTTTTCACCAGATAATCTTCACTAGCATAGCGCAATGGCTAAATACTCCTGCTCCCGATTTACCCCTTCATGAAAAGAAGTATTTTTTCTGTTATGTCTACTTTGACACAAGAATGACAAGGGGCGAACCCGATCAACTTGCGACAGTTTCTCATCTTGCTCTACCTTGTCATCGCTAACACCCTCGTTTCGCACTCAAGACGCACTTCCCGCAACTCCTCCGTGCGAGGATGAACACGTTCGACACAACGAAGTTCGATTTGAAAAGGGAAAAAAAAAGAAAAAGAAAAAGTTGTTAAAATGTTCCAGTTTTCACAGAACACAAGGTACATTTTCCTAAGCGTGAGAATGAAAAGTTCAGAATAAAAAGACTACTCAGTGCTAATGGTGCTGCTGGCTTACTTTATGCTGTAGCAATACCGATGGTGTTAAAATTTGTAATGCCTTTTTAAAGTCTTTTTCGCTTAATGGCTTTTTAATGCCCAAATAATCTCATAAAAACGGGACGCCTCTGAACGCCTCTGTACCTTTATCCTCTCGAATAAATGCCAGAAAGCCTTCATGTTCCTAGCCACCTCAAACAGCTAGTCAGCTAGTTAAATGCTAGCAAACTTGCTCACATTCCTCTCTGTGATACTGCACTAAATCTAAATCCCTATTTTTTCGATTTTGATTTTGATATATTCGGCAATTTATTTAATAGTAGCCAAACCTGTCAAAACATAACATAATTAATAATCTTTAATAATTTACGTTATCACTATCGACGTTTATCGCTAGCTGAGTGACTAGCCAGCTGACTAGCTTAGTACAGAAGATCTGTAGCTAAACTTTTAAAGGTGCCAAAGTTGAAGGAGGGGCAAACCTTTACAAATATCTTAAATATATTGAAAATATACTAGATATTACAATATAGAAAAACAATACAAGTTATTTCTCCTCAGTTTATCCCAACACTGATTATGTCATCTTACGAATCAAGCCGATGAGCCTGTTTCATGACGAGCTAAGCTTAGATGCAGTGTCTAATCTCTCATTTAATAGAAAATTAAAGCAAAATCTCACCTGAACACCAATCTAAGAGGAATTCTAGGCTGCAAGGGTACGTTACAGTGCCATGCATTAGTAACTAACTCACATTAGCCAACCTAATTTGTATACCGTAGGACCTCGCACATTTGCGAGGTTAGGTTCCACACCTATGTGGATGTGTGAAAATCACAAATGTTTGGTGGAGTCACTAAAAATGCTAATAAATGCTTATTTCTAAAGTTTAAACCCTAAATATTACCCAACTCATGCTCCCAAAGCACTTTAATTTCATTTAAAAGTTAGCTTAATACATTACCCTTAAAAAATAAAATATAGGGTTGACATAAAAACAGAGGACAGTATCGCCTAAGTGATATTTGCCACACTAGCGTATTTAAAGTACAGTTATATTAATGTTACCCCTGTACTAATTCATAGTTGATGTTTAGGCATCTTGAGGTTTGTTATAAATCAAATAAAAACCAAGGAAAAATGCACCGAAAACACTTATCATGCTTATATCAAATACCCGCGTGTTAACCTGAGATGCGAGGAGATGAACCGTGATTTCACTCCTATAGTACACAAAGCATCTGAGCTCCCAGCCAATCAGCAACGAGGAAAGTTCGTACCCTGCTCTGTGATTGGCTATTTCCCATCCTTCCAGCCAATGGCGTGTCATCACAGAGCCTACGCCATCACCGAAACAAACCGTAGGTACGCATTTGCTATGAACATTTTGCTATGAAGATTTCGCAGATGTGTGAAAAAAACGCGAATGTAAAGTAGTTAGGTTCCACGGAAAATTTCGCGAATCCAGGAACGCGAATGCACGAGGAACTACTGTAGTGCTTTTAACAGTGGGCACTGTCACTAAGTGGCTTTACACATACAAACACCTTTACAATTACCCTGAAATAGGATTACCACTTGCTCAAAGATCTACTTCTTCGAACTTTGCTAACGTAATACACAGTTAGCCTATATGAAGTTACCGCTAGAGTAATCAGCTCGGTTCTTTCCCCCTTGTCCTCCCACACCTGCAAGCACTCAGAAGAAGAAGGAAAAAAAAAACTTTTTATAATATTTCCTGGGTTTTAGTGGAGAGTCTGCGTTTCGGTCCTGCAAGAAGACAGAGGACGAGCACCCCGCTGACACCCTGTCAGGATCGTGATGAATGAATGCAATATGGCACCAGTCACCCTACCGAGTCACTCAATAACGCAAGACAGGAGTGAGAGGAACGGTTTGGTGTTGGAGAAAGAGGTTTTTTTTTTTTGTTGGCACTGCTGAACATTAAACAGTCACCGGATACTGGTTATCAGCATCAGCTCACCATGTGGATCGTTGTGCTCCACGCTCCCGAGGTGCAGCACAATCGTCGAAATGCACCTCTCCTATCTCAACCGCGGTAATCATACACATAAGCCACACAAAACATGATTAGAGAATCTCGCTGGCTCACCCGCCTCCACATACACCCATTTCCAGCTTTCTCTCTCCTGAATTACTTCACTGATTGTCGGGGAAAGAAAAGGGCCCTGCTCTTGCTTGAGAAGGGTCCTACCTGCATTGCAAGAGGCTGCCCAGCTCTCTGCCTGCTCATTATTGACCTGAGCCAGCAGCCTTCAGAGCATCATGACTGATTACCGTCTGTTGCCGGAGGAACCCTGCGAGGATGGCTCCTCGCCGGGGGGGAAAACGCCGAGGACGAATCACTGCAGCAAGCTGACACGCAAGGTCCACATCACCCTGGTTACCTGACACGCGCGGCCCGCTTCGCTGTGGTTACATGACGATCCCCGTGACGTTTGGGACAATGAAACATTAGGGACGTCGATGACAGAAATGCATTCGTTGCTCTCTGGGACTATGTCTGGCGTTTTTCTTTTTGTCTTTGTCTGTCCATTTCGCCTCTCCGTGTCTCTCTGTTTTAGAGCTCAGGGACACTGAGAGATGACTAAGAGCTTGGTGTCTGTTTTATCAGAGCTGCTCATGGGGCATTTATGACTGTCAGCAAGCTGACAAGCAAACTAGCAAAGACAAATGGGGCCCCCAAGTCAGTGGACTACGTTCATACGTTTTGCCATTTTATGCTCACATTTAGTCTAAACGGCTCCAACAAGAGCACATCTATCTTCGCTTCTTTTTTGTTTCTTTTGACATATCAAACTGTCGCTAACTTCCTGGTTCAATCGGAGCTGTCCTTACTTTGTTTTGTAACCTTTATTGGACACATGACAGCCAAATTCATTTGCGGCACGCCACGAGAGGACTCGGCCCTCCGTCGACACCAGCCCTTTCTCTCATGATGGACACGAACCTTGAGCGTCAGCAAATTCCAAGAGCAAGCACAGAGAGAGTCAATTAAGTTCAAGGTGAGAGAGACGTGTGTCATAGTCTTAACGTGCTGCCTCGCCAGGCTCCTCCATCAATCCGAGCCTCGTTGGAAGGCCAGGAGAGTGGCGAGGGATATAGTGTTATTGGCCGGGAGGAGGCCGGGGATTTTGTGAGGGAGATTATTGGTTGGCGATTTGAGCTGCTTCAGAGATCATTGGCTGTATGTGTCCGATGATGGATTGAATTCAGATACACCTTCCTCTTGTGTGCATAGCGGCCGCTGTAGCCAGATTCATCAGTCCCACTGACTGCTCCGATCCTGCGGGACACGGCGCTCACTTTCCTGTTAATTCCAACTTCGCACTATCGATTGGGGGAAAATCAATCGAGCCTAAGTCACTAAGCCAAGAGGGAGACAGGGGTAAAATGCTGCAGGCGGACAAGCAGCTCAGATTAAATGTCAGTAACGAAGTAGGTAGAGTAATAAAAGGAAGAAAGAAAGAAAGAAAGAAAATGTTTTGAAGAGTCAAATTTGTATTAAAAGGCTTGGAGCATGCATAATTTTTCTTCCGACATCATTCACATTGACAATCGGTGTCTCCTAAGCTTCAAGAAGACTCTAAATTGTAAGATTTTAAAAAAAAAACAATAGCTCCATACACAGGTATTCACGGCCTTACTAAATCATCCTCAAAAAAAAAAATCATCAAAACAATTAAAAAAAAAAAAAACCCAAAACATAAACCATAATCCATTTGCACTTTGGTGCAGTGGAAATACAGAACAGGTTCTGAGAGCGAACACAATGCCACAGTTGAAGAGCGCCGCCAAATATTGCCCAGAGATATCAGAGCAGCCCGATGCTTTATTTATGAGGATGCACTTTGTTTAAGTGGCTAAATGATGAAATAAGAGAATCAAAATGGGCTGGATTCTTTATCATGCTGAAGATAAGGCGCTCTTGGGAGCAGTAGAGCTGACCTCAACACTCTTCTCCGCTCTCCAAGCTGTAACTGGAGAGAATTGTGTGCTGAGACTATTCTCTCCGCAGTGGAGTGCCCGATTCATCCGAGACGAGGAGTGCTGAGGCCATAGCAACATGTTCACTATGTTGCCTTTCATTCGAGTCATTCGGCTGCTCTTCGCGCAACGCTTTCCGGAGTGCCGTAAACGTCCCGGTCCATAACACAGGACGGAAATGGAAGGCTGGAAAAAGTTTCTTCACCCGGTTTCACGGAACTCCCTTCGAAGATGAAATGGAAATAAAAATGTGTGCGTGGATGCTCAGTGAATTTCTGCTCTTAACACGAAATATGACCTTGAGTTCACCAGGTGGTATTATAAACCCGGTGACATTTACCTTTAGATACCCTCGGCACCGCAAAGCACGTTTAGCGCCGTGGATATATGAGAAGCGTCAGCGTTGTGACATTTAAATACCCAAACTTTAGTACCAAACACTGCAGTGGCGTTTGAAGTCCAATTAGTGGTGCAAAAGGGAGGCCTAAGCAAAGTTACTGTGTGTATGCTCGGTAATTAGCATTCTGTTGCAGGTGCACTTTTGCATTACATATTCATGCCTAAACCTGCTTTCCAAATGTGCCATAAATTAACTTCACTAAGGCCCCTGAATAATCGTTCTGCTCTCCCCGCCTAAGGAAACCCTATTTCCCAGCACAGGGCAACAAAAAAGGGCCTGGTTAAAGCATAAATAAAGCTGGAGCTGTCAGACATGATCGAAAGAAGGGCTATACGACAGTGCCAGAATGGCTCAGGAGCAAGACGGTAACTACGCCGCACGCAGCTGGACTGCACCTGTAGTGCACGCAGCTTAGCCGGAACTCTATAAGCCAATTCAATTTCTGTCAGTAAATGCTCTAATTTAGATCAACTATCTGTAATAAAGTCTGAAATTGGCACGGGTGCAGCCTCGCCAACTCTTATCCGTCCATTATGCGGAGTTGAACTGGCATGGCCACCTACAGACGTGCCAAATTTTCATTCCTGCAGAGTTTGTTGTGACTACAGGGCTGCTAAATGTCATTGGAAGTATTACAGGCATGGGTCAGTACAGCTGCTTTATTACGCCGCTTGTAATCGCGGGGCTTGGCTGGGTGTGAGCAACGTCTCAGCCGAGTAGGGAGTGAAGAACTATGTTAAATGAAGCGTTGGCTAAGGCATCACTGGGTTTTTTTTTCCCCCCGCAGCATCAATGAAGCATTGTGTCCCAGGTCTCTCCCACACGCACGCTGTTTCTCTTCTACCCGCACAAACACAAGTTCTCCTTTCACAGCTCTGCTATTGAAGTTACAGTAAAAAAAAAAGCAAAAAAAAAGAAAGAGTAATTCATGTGTCACTATCACACGGAATATTGTGTCAGCCATTTAGGTTTAATCGATCACATCAATTAGATAAAGAGACAGTGCTGAAATTTGTCCTGAGAAGTGATTTGATGTTCTTGGCGGCCCGTGAGGATCGCTGAAACGAAACTGCGGGATTGTCAGGTTTTCTTTCCTTGAGCGCACATCTCGGGGCACCTTTTGAAAACGTGTCTAGACTGCCCTGTTTAAAGCAAGCACTCGATTTTAAGTGTTAAAAAAAAATACCCAGTGATAAGGATTACTATGGCGCTTTTCACAACAGATTCAGTAACAAAACGGTTTTACGGGGACGCGGATGTAGATTCAGTTCCCTAATGAGCAAGCAATAGGTGACAGCGGCAAAAACTAATTAATTAATTGATTGATTGATTGATTGATTGATTGATTGATTGATTAATTAATTAATTAACAATTAAAAAACCTCTCTGAGACAACACGAGGAAGACGCGAGAGAAAAACCCGAGTGAAGACTGCAGTCTGTGAAATCAATGTGTCTGTAAGGCGGAATGCAGCAAAAACAAACCAAACAATTAAAGCAAATCATTTATTTTTCGCAGTGACGAATTCCAAGTGCTCAGATCACCAGGAAGCACTGAGGACTAGAGTGGCTGAGATGTGAATGATTTATTTGATCAATATCATAATTATATACAGTGGACCCTCGCTCGCAAACGCGTTGGATGGCGAACAAATCGACGTACGATCTAAATTCCTGAGCAGATTTTGTACCGACCGACGAACAAATCCTCGACTAACTCACTCCGAGTTGCACATGCGTGCTGCACGTGAAAATGTTCTTCTACCCCCATCGCCTGCATAGCATGTCTAGCCATAGAAAGAACATAGACGGAAAAACGAGCGACTCAGAAAAAGCCCTTCGAACTTGCATCACTTCGAAAATTAGTATTCACGACCTCACCCACCTTGGCTTGCGCCCGCCCACGGGAAAACAGTTTTGATTTTGCGCCCAGGAGACAGCAGAGCCCGTCTCGGCAGGTAGAAGCTAACTACTGAGAGTAGCGGCGCTAACAGCAATGACCCACTGGAAGGAGCGTCCCAGTGCTGTTAGCCAATCAGAGGCTATACGTTTGCATATCATGAATATTCATGAGTAAAAGCAGAAATCCTGTCGCTCTCCCCCACCCACTCCTCTACCAAACTAGAACAGCCTGAAACAGGAGCACCAGAGCATTTATTTCACCAAAACCGACTCACGGGGCATTCATTCATCCTAGAGCCCACTGTAAAATTCATGAACAAACAACACAATGGCCCCTTTAACGCAAATCCTTGCCGTCGTGAAAAATACTGCACAACCGAAAAGCACCTTTTCACCAAACCCTCGCTACCTGAGGTGCACATACTTTCATATGCTGGCATTACCTCCTCACGGTCGGTCTCCTCCTGGATCACTTAAAGGCTCGCTATTGTGTTTCCCACCTGTCATTCATGCCATGAGTCACACTGGTTAGCAATCTGCAAGTCAACGTGTGACAAGCTAAGATAAATGGCATTTTGCTCACCCAGTGACAGTGCAACTCTTGGGAGGACGAGGCCCTCACTGTGGTGGATTTCCTGTTCCCAGGGTTAGGTCAGCCCATTGAAGAATGACCTGGCGCATGTGCAAACACTGCATTCAAACACAACTCTCGGAGTTTAAATGCGCTGAGAAACAAACGCAACAGGCGCATCAGTGCTCACAGGCCTTCGCGCGCATTAAACAAAGAGACTCTTTCGTGACGTCCGTCCGGCTTTGACCAAGTAGAACTTGGCTTTTATTACACCGAGCTATTCATATCCAGAGATACCTTCTGTAATGAAAATATTGTTGTGGGAGTTAAATAAGAAGGGAAACCATGACTGCGCGTATTGCGTCTGGGCTTATGATTGTGTCTAGTGGAAGCGTATAAGTGGTTTGACCCGGAGGGCTACGCTAACGATGTGGGAAGACAGAGGAAACGTGAGGCATGTTAGGGGGGAGTGTGAGTGTTTCTCTGACGGAACACATGGGTCTGGGAAGTGGATCTGCAAAGTGTGTGTGTGTGTGTGTGTGTGTGTGTGTGTGTGTGTGTGTGTGCGTCTGTGTGTTTTTGGCAAACTGCTCGTGCATCATGCCCTCTTGAGCTCTTATTCAGATTGGATGCATAAATTACAAGAGTTCAACCCATCCCCTCTTGTGACAGGGCTCGGGAAGAGCTTGACGACTCTGTTTCTGGCCACTGTTACCACGGCGACAGGCCCCTTGATCTGATCGGAGACTCCTCAAATCAATAAGCTTCGTATCATTCTGACAAATTTATACACCGGTCGCGGTTTCTCCCAACACTCTTAGAATAAAAGGTGCTAAACTTGGCCCTTCTATAACAATGGGGTGGCACCCTTAAGGATCCACCACCATTCTGGGAAGTTGCATGTAGTGCACGTTTCCTCTTAAATCTAATGGGTCAATTTTGTACCCTGAAATCCTTTAGGGTTCACTCGTTATATATATTCACATCTGCAGGTAAAACATCTACACTATTGTTGAAAGGTCCTGGATAATACCTTGGTTTTTCTCTTGAGAACGTAGCCACATCCTCATAAAAGCCCAGACAAACCCCAAAGCAGCCCAGATGGGCACCGTCCCCACCCAGAAACACCTTCTGGATGGTGGGAATACTCCCAGATCGGATCATGTCTGAGCCTGCCGAGATAGCCAGATGGCTAACACATCTGAACCCAGTGGTTCCCCATCCCGTTCTAGGGGATGCCATTTCTCTGCCATCTAATACACTACACTTAATCCAGTCTTCCTGATTCAACATGTCAGCTGGTAGTTAATCCCAGTCCATAGGAAACACAGCATCTCATACCTTTTGTACACCTTTCCACCCACAAGCTTCTGAATCCCATGTTGGTTTCCAGAGATTAACTGCCACGTCGGCCAAATTTTCATTTTCTGTCAAGGTGGACGACCCTGTCCTATGTTTTATTCATGAAACGTACATGTCTCTATGTTTTATGCCTCTAACGAAGTCTTGCGAAACAAGGGGTTTGAAAGACACCCACCCCCCCCCCACACACACACACACACACAAAAAAATGAAGATATCTGTAAAACCTCAGCTTCCCGGAATGAGGATTGGGAAATAACTATGTAAGCGCGCAGAGTTAATTGTGCATTGAAGAGAAACCACAAAGCTGGTCTCCGAACAGCCCAGATGGGTACCATCATATCTCCCAAGCTCCTCCAATATCCTCGAAAGTTGAAGAAATGAGAGGCTGACTCACTGTTTGCCTAGCTGTGGCTACAGCATGCCCACTAGGCCCAGGCTCAAGCCCAGGCATCTCCATGATTTCACCCGTCTGCCTTTTGCACTAACACCCCCCAGCTGAGGGGTAAATCCCCATTTGGCAGGCCCGCGTCAGGCCGAACCACACAACTTGGCGTAATTGGGGGCGGACAGGTGATGAGAGAGCGGAGCTGGAATTGATTCGCTTAATCCTCTTCGTTACGGAGCGCCAGCGCCGGAGTTCGCACCTCACACAAAAGCGGGGTTAGAAAGGAAGCCTTTCTTTTCACCCGTGAGCCCGCGCGCCACGGCATTTTCTGCATTGCTGCCATATCCCTCCGTCCTACCCCCTCTTCGAAAACCCAGAGAAAAGACGACAGCATGAGTCACCCGAGAGAAATGATTCGAGTACCTCCTGCTGCTCGGGCTCTTTTGGCTTCGGTTGAACCTCTTATAGGCTCAACTGTCTTTCTGACTCCTTTTTGTCGAGAGAGGAAGCGTGGTTCCGAAAGCGTTCGACGTAAAAAGCAAAACAAATCCTGGCGCCGGACAACTAAAAATCGAAATGCCTTTCTGACCTTCGGAGGAGCACGAACCAGTGCTACTTTAGTCTTGGCCGAATGGTCCGCATGAACAAAAGCAGTCCTTGGTGCCAACACAAACAAAGCGCTCTCAGCTCATCCTAATTGTCCTCGGGGTAATTAGCAAAACTCTCTTGGATTGTTAGGTTTCTTAATCTTTCTGTTGTGTACTTATTAAAAGAGCCCTGACTTGACCTGGCAAAGCCACGGCTCAGCCAGGAGACTATTTAAGCTGAGGGTTCGGTTGTGGAAGTTGATGCGCG
This sequence comes from Chrysichthys cranchii, assembly GCA_030068335.1. NCBI lineage: Eukaryota > Metazoa > Chordata > Actinopteri > Siluriformes > Claroteidae > Chrysichthys > Chrysichthys cranchii. Next base: position 6,214,174 of record JAQMCW010000013.1, read on the forward strand.
TTTGCTGAGCGTCAGTCTGAAATTCATCTCCTGGTGAGACGCCCGCCTCGGACAAGATGCAGCTGCTGCCGAGCAGGCATTAGTGTTGCTAAGAAATGCAATGCAGAAATCGCAAACACACACACACACACGCACACAAATGCTCCCAGTATTTCCTGTCACATACAAGCCCTTGAGGGCTCCCTGATGTCACCTTACTGATCGGACCACAACCTGACCGAGAAAGAGAACCGAGATGGATTGCCGTGCAGGCTCATGCAGATGGTATATATCAGCAGTAGTTACGGAGCCCGTGTACTCCGGTAGGCTAAAGCCAGAATGCTGATATAATCACATTTTCCCCCAACGTACACTTGTTTTTCCCCCGGTCACCTTCTGACCAGTGCGACCTTTTACGACCCTGGTTTGCACTAACATAAAAAAAAATGACCGTTAGCGGGTAAAAACCTCCACACGTCCCCACACAAACAGAGCGTGCCCGTGCGAGAACGAGCCCACGTGCGCATACGGACTTCCCAATTTGTTGCACCAGGTGCCGCAGGCGCCTCCTTCCCTTTGTAATCGTTTTTCTGGCTCGGGCAAGGAATTAATTTTGTTAATCGAACAGAATGTATGCGAACAAATGGCTACGGCGCACGCCAGAGCCCCTGACGCTGTTTGCACCCGAACATCAGGCCTCCGTCACCCCGAATTACCTGTTCAGGCTCATAAACGAAGCAGTTTTTCGGGACAGAAATGGAAAACGTTCCTGTGAAGGAAGTTTTTCGCGCACCGCGGCGGGTTTAATATCTCGACAGCAACTTGATACGTGTTAAAACGAACTAGCGGCGAACCGAGAAGCGGTCTTCTGGGTCTGATAGAGTTTCAGGATCTCGAGGTTATATCCGTCTTTCTGTTCACCTTCAGCGCGAACCTCGCTGCGCTTAATTATAGCCTTGTGCTAATTTGACTTAATGGATGATTCTGAACAGCTTAATTGAACGGTAGTGCGTCTTTGTGGGTGGGCAAGCAAGATTGGTGAGCTTTACAATTAAGTGTCACTTCGGCGCTTCTAATCACGAGATTTGTTCTTCCTACCAGGTGTTCGCTCGCCTATCAGCACGCGGCAAGGACGTGAGGCGAACAAGTTCAATTCCCCCCTGAAGGGAGGTGTTTATTTTGGGAAGCTAGACTTCACTTGTTCTCCTCCTCAAAACTGTATCTGACAGAGCTATGCTGAGAGACAATGTGTGTGTGTGTGTGTGTGTGTGTGTGTGTGTGTGTGTGTGTGTGTCTCTATCTAACAACCTTACGCGTTCCAATTGGGAGGCGTGAATTTTTAAGTTGAGATGGATTGAAGAAGTGTGGGATGGCTAAACCGCCAACCGTTCCCCGTTGTTCTGGGACGGCTCGGTTTAAAAAAAAATTTTAAAACCAAAAAAACCAAAAGGGAGCCGGGTTGTTATCGAAATTCATTTTGCTTTATCTCACCACTCGACAGGGTTTCGGAAGGAAAATGGCTCAATGCTTGGTCTGGAAAAAGTCAGGTCTCATTACGTGCCCAAGCAACATCGTGTGAGGGGACGGATTCTCCCTGTGAGGTTCTGGTGGTTGGTTTTTTCTTTTCTTTTTCTTCTTTTTCTTCTTCTTCTTCTTCTTCTAATTGCTATCAGGAATTGTGCGCGGGAAACAGATTCCACTTCCTGCGCATCTGGGCGTCTTTGCCTCACGAGAAAGTCTTATCTTTCTACCAAAGCCTGCCGTGGCCTTGAGCTTATTAACGTTATCACTGATCTCAGACCAGCCCTGACCTGACCCTATGCGTATGTTCCTCATAAACCAAGAAGACCTGACCCGGGACCAGGGCTTTTTAAAAAAAAACAAATTTTTGTCAGTGGGAGCGCAGACAACTGGATTTCTGTCTCATTCCAACTATGTAGAAACCCGTTGCTTTATTAAATCAAGCTTCTCAGGAGAAAGACTGACCGATTTCTCCACCCCCCTGAGGCGGACGCTCGGTTATTTTGAGAACCCGTCTCACGCTGAATTAGTAAAATAACACAAGAGCACTCTTCACGCTCTTAGCTCTGGGACGCACTCAAGTTCTCCACACCAAGGCTGGTTTCATACTGTACTTTTGGTTGTTATTCCGTCGGGGTTTGTGGTTTCACTCCTCTTGAGGACAAAAAAAAATCTGGTGCCCCTCAACCAGAGATAACCAGTCACAAGACAATGCATTTATTATTTTTGGTTTAGATTTCCGTATGACCGTTGCTTCTCTGATTCTCGCCTGAACTCCCCCAGGAGGATGGCCCGGGACGACGCCACATTCCCGAATCTATTCAAATATCATAAAGGTGAAATGTACACGATACATGCAGGCCATCCTTAGAGGTTCTTCACCGTATAATCTGACAAGGGGAACCGCTCGTCGCACGGCGTCGTTTTGACAAGTGGGAATCTTCAAAGTCTACCCTAATTACCCCAAGACCGTCGAAATTCAACAGATCCAACGCACCGACTCTATGGCTCGTTTTATTCTGGACCGCCGCTCCCAGATCCAATCGGCGTCAAAAAAAGATCTACTTGAACGCATGAAGATGAAGACGCCTTCCGGGACCTGAAACCAGGAACGGCATGAAAGCCGATGACTTTGCTCCATATGGAAGCAGTCAGAACGGGCTTAACGAATCATAGAGCTCGGTTTCTGAGGGCTTACGGATTTACCTGCACGGGTTATTAATCGGCCTCGTTAGGAGAGGAACCGAACGCCGCCTGATGTAAGAAGAGCTAAATCATGAGACGGCCGGGGTGTGTGCGTGTGTGTGTGTGTGTGTGTGTGTAAATATCGTAAAGACGTGGCAAGACCTTGAAAATTCATCTTAGGTACCTGCGGGATCTGGCAACCCTGACTGCCAAGTCGGGTAAAGCAAGAGCGACTAGGTGCACTTTACAGGCCGAGATATCTGCTGACAACAATACAAAAAAAACCAACAGATAAAGAAAAAGCAATATCTCAGCTGCCCTGTAGCAAGGCCTGCCACTAAGAGAACTATCAGCTCATATATATTGGGGAGATTGACAGAAAAATGCAGTGCTTAGAACACCAAGGCACATGGACACACACACACACACACACACACACACACCACATGCATAGGCTGATCGAGTATGAGAAGGGTTTGAGAGGCATTCTCGTCGAGCGCAATCTGTTCATCACGCTTTGGTCACGGTGTGACGCTTCCTGATCTTCAAACGGCGCCGGCGCGCATAAGCCCCTCCCCGTGCCAATGATCATTGATTAGTGCAGCCCGCCGATTTAATCTGCGACCAGATGGGGTCAAAGGGCCTGCCGAGGAAATCGATTTTCCCCATGAAAAACTGCAGGGAGGCGGGGCGGCGGGGCGGGGCGGGGGGGGGGGGGGGATTAGAAAGACTTATGGCACGGCTGATTAAGAGGAGAAAAATCATATTCAAGTCATTATAGGTTTTATGGAAAGTAGGTTCACTTGCGCGGCGTCATATATGAATGAGCTCGGGGTCCGACTGTGGAGTGGTAGTGGTGAAAGAGACGCCTGTTTAGAGCGCCAAATGTCAGGAAGCGGATTTGAACCCAATGGTCAGGGTGTCGGTTCATTTCTGAAGTCACGACGGTCCGACTTTTCAACTGATTTTTCATAACAACGATAGGATGACGATTGCGAGACGCTAAAACCGGTCAATTATTTCGAGAATATTTAAGATTCGCGGGCAGACATCGCCGACGGGCCGGCGTAACAGTGTATGACGGCGTAACGGTGATCACCTTGCGCGATGCCTCGCTCTCTCCTACAACTCGCGGAGTTACCTTGTGTAACGGTGTACTGTCCAGTGCGTTAGCGCGTGTTTCTGTGTGTGCTTCAAGAGATCATTTTCATTCAAAAGCATGTCTCCTAAACGCCCCAGCATGTCTCCGACAGGAAAAGACTCCTGGATAGGTTTAGGCTAAGCTAGGCTAAGCAGTGGTCCGACGTGCGATATATTCCACTTACGATGGGGATATCGGAACGCAGCTCCGTCGTAACCTGAGGACTACTGTACCTACTTATGTATCGCGGTACCCCGCATAACGAACGCAATCCATCCCAGCGGCGCGTCCGTTGTACGGGGAGTTCGTTGTGCGAAACGCGAATCCGTTCCAGGTCGCCGCGAAAAAAAAAATCGAGAAAAGTGGAAGTGAACCTGGAACCAGCCCCTGCTGATGATGCTTTGTCTTCATCTGGGACACATCTGGTCGGATTCAGCCATTTTGTTTTAACGTAAAACTCGGTTTTTCACGTGCGACGTGCGAAACGCGATCGCTCTGCGAGTCGTGCGTGCGTTCGTGGCGAGGCTCGCTATGCGGGGTGTTCGTTAAGCGGGGTACCGCTGTACTTATCGTTTCTTCCTGCACACATTTTCTCGATTGTGCAACAGCAGAATTTAAACGTTCATGTCCCCGACCAGGCAGTTACTATAGTATCCAAGCACACGTCCTATAGTTATCCAAGCACACCTCGTCCTCCACTGCTGTTTCACTGATCAAGCTGCACACCTCCCTCCCAGGACCCCACGATGAGGTCCCGCTTAACGCCGTGCTAACTGGCGGGTTAACTACCGAGGTTCTCTGGTCATTAAGAGAGGCATTAACAGCTAAGCATGCCAACAGCCATTCACTCAATGCAGAAGTGCCGAGGTCAACAGCTTGCTAGGCAATCTGAAGACGCCAACACACACACACACACACACACACACACACACACGCATATATATGCACCTAAAGATATCACTGGGTATTTCATGGGAACTGGTACAGGCTGAGAAATGGCCGAGAAGTCCTTGGGACACAAAACACATATCGGTCAACCACTTAGAGCGAGGAAAAAAACAAGTCTTGGAATTGTCTTTCTTCACGAACACACAGCAAACGCCGGAAGTATCTTAGGGACGGACGTGGTGTGGATAAATGCCGGTTGTCAGTGGTACGGTGGTTGATCTACGCAATAATTTTGGTCATCTTTTTTTTATTTATTTTTTCCTGATTACAACGAGGAACACAATGAGGATGCTAGCGGACGTACGCACACTCGTGTTGATGTCTGGGAAGGTCTGCTAAGTGCCTTGGGAAATTTGACGAGCAGAAAGTACTGAATGAGCATTTTAAATGAGAGTAAAAGATTTCGTTTAGGTAAGTAGGTAGTCGACGTGCTGGGTTGTGAAAGGGTAAAAAAAAAAAAAAAAGCATTAGAATTAGGTGTCACGGGTCGTTTTTGGCTTTTATTTTGTAGTGTTGTTTAAAAAAAATTAAATAAAATCCGCGTCGAAAAAAAAATGCAATATATTTATGCTAATCAAGCTTTGTATAATTAAACCTTCGTGCACTTAATAAAAAACTAAAACTCCAGGGTTTTTTTTCGACGCTGCGGGCACGAAGATATTTCTTACTCTTTACACGAAAGCTAGTTTGAAAAAAAAATGTCATTTTAGGCCGTTTTTCAGGATGGGTCGTTTCCGAAATGTGATTTCAGCAATGCATTTTGGGAAATTTGCCCCTAAAAACAGGAATACGAATGAACGTATTCGGAATACAATACAAACTTTATTTATTTATTTATTTTCTTGTTTGTTTGTTTGTTTATTTATTTATTTATTTGGCCTCTACAGTACAGAACACAAAAGCATGAAGAATCAATGCGCTTCAATTAAAAGAAACCGAAGTGTATATCATGACGACGCAGCCCGCCATGTATCACATGGTGTCGCAGCGGCAAGGGGCGGAGCTTAAAGCGTTATGAGTGAATAAATTCTGTGAAACGAATGAGTTTTCTTCCTATGCTGTTATGGTCGAAGACCAGTATGTTTCACGCGCAGTGCATCGTAAAGAAAAAAAAACACCCAAAACCTGAGAAAGTATTTAAAAAGTACTTACGGCCAAAACGAACATCTTGCGATGCCTCCCCTTAAACTTTTGTTCTGTCCAAGATCGACACACACTTTTAACAAATGGTTAGAATCTTCTCAAAAATTTTTAAAACTCTTGATTTATAGTATCTCGGGACGTGAGACCTCATCTTGGTGTGATTTAAACTCCCTGAGCTCGGAATACGCACTCAAGAACCCCACAGCACAAGGCACGTGGACGTCCGCACGTCCTCTCGGCGATGATTCCCATGTTCCATGTTTTCCATCGACGCGCCACACTCCCACGATTCTCACCTTGTGACGTCAGCGCTGCGTCCTCTGATTCAAACCATGCCACGTTTAAAGCACGAGCAAGTTTGTATCTCAGACTCGATCTCTGCCGAACTTCTTTTAACGATCCCACCAGACGCTCCACGTCCCCATCGCCATGGATGCTCGGCCCTGAACAGGGTGAAGCGTTCACCAAAAATGAACGAACGAACGAACGACTCCCTGAGTTTATCGGGGTTCCCGAATGACAACGAATGAATCTCTGGAAAGGTGATCGTCTCTGATCCTAGTCTGTACTGAACTGCTGCGCTCCATCCACTCTATCACGCATCACAAAGAACCCACACACACACACACACCAAAAAAAAATCCCTATTTCACGAATCCATGATTCATGGATTTTAGTCTCACCAATAACCCCAGCTATATCAACACATATCACATGCAGCGTTCCAGCCAGGATTCTCCTCCATGCATGCTTGCACACACACACACACACACACACACGTATATATATATATATATATATATATATACATGCATATATAACAAAGCACCTGGATTTGCATCACCCATGACACTCATCAGCACTCCTCCCATTCATCACCTCAATCACTGATCCTCAGTGACTCCATAAGCAAGATGCACTGCTCCTGCTCCTGCTGCTCACTAACCAATCAGGTCCAGCTTCAGTTCCAGTCTAAAATGAATCCCATGGATGATCCATGCATTTGATCAGTAAGTGGTTTCCAGAGCAATTGCAGTTTGGGAAAGCTTGGCATTCTTTATTCAGTGTAGACATCCATGCATGCATACATGCAGGGCACAGATGGAGGGACTCTTGGTGATCTGGTGACACACACACACACACACACACACTTGGATCTCTGCACTGCGAATAATCCGTCCAGCTTGTCCAGTGATGCTTCTCCGCACCTTGGAGGTGTGGGTTTTGTTTTTTGTTTTTTTGTTTGTTTGTTTGTTTGTTTGAAATGAATTGATGCGCACGAGGATTATTAGGCACTTCATTAGAAGCAAGCGCGCGCACGACGAGGAGCACCAAACCCCATGGTCAACTTGCAGATATCAGTCAGTGTGACAGTGAAATGCCCAGGGGACTGAATGAGTGGAATATGAGGGGGATATAAAACTAAGAGGGGAAGGGGGAAAAAATGTGCATGCATGAAACATGCATATGCATAATGATTGTTTATATAGCCATTATTATTATTATTATTATTATTATTATTATTATTATTATTATTGTGAACCAGGTGTGCAAATGTAGCAGGCAAGTGTGCGCGTGTAAACTGAACCAAAGCGGAACGCGTCTCTGCACCTTGGGCTCGGGTTTGTATCCAAGCGGCGCACGAGCTCAAGTGCAAGAACAAAATGCACGCTCCAAAAAGTGGTTTTATATTTCCCTGTGCGTGAAAAGCTTCACGCGCACATCTCTCGGTCTCTCACACACACACACACACATACATACGTACGCACATGCATGCACGCACAAACACACACACACGCACACACACTCTCCGTGTCTCACCGTGTCTCCGGCGGCGCGGCCGCATCGCGCGCGCTCCCTCCCGCAGGATGAATGAAGAAGCGAGCGGCTCGGTCCGCGCGCTCGGGGTTTCTTCCTTTGCTCGAGCTCTGAGTGCGGACAAAAAGAGGAGGAAGAAGGAAAAAAAGAATAATAAGAAGAAGAAGTAGAAGAAAGGGGGGGAAAAAATCACGCCTTTTGATTCAAACAGCTCCAGGAAGCCGTGTCTGTGCGCGGCGCGCGCGGCTGTGTGGAAACACACGCGCAGGATGAGTGGAGTCTCAGCGCGAGCGGACTGCGGGGCTGAGCTGCAGGGTTGCCAGATGTTCACAAACTCAATCAATCCATCAAGCCACCAGATTTCTCAGGGTTTTTTAGTAGTACTAGTAGTAGAAGTATTTAGGCACAATTCTAACATAGTAATGCTTAGTCTTTCTAAGATAATCCGTTAATGTTGCAGTTGTTGTCTTCCCCCCTTTTTGTATGTGTGTGTGTGTGTGTGTGTATTTGTGTGTGTATTTGTGTGTGTATTTGTGTGTG
>JAQMCW010000013.1:6248845-6262849 GCA_030068335.1 Chrysichthys cranchii
CCCCCTGGTCCCGCGAAAAATGTCCGCGAGCATGCAAGAAAAACTTCCGCTAGAACCCCCCCCCCCTCCCGGTTGCACGAAAAAACTTCCTCTAGCATATATAGATATAGATATATATAGAGAGATATAGATATAGATATATATAGATAGATACATATAAAATTAACATACATGCACAATCATCTATCCAGTCACCCACAACCGTTTATTCATAGATTTATTTATTTATTAATGCATATAATTAATTTCACCCTTCATCCATCTGTCTGTCCATCCACTCATTTTCCATTATACGTGTACCTGTACTAGCAAAACTTAAAACCAGCCCACATGTCCATGCATCTGTTTTCCTATCAGTCTATGTCCTGAGTCATTAATCCTTTTCTCCATCTATTTTGCAATTCTAAACAGGAATAATCATTAATAAATTACTGTAGTGTGTCTAGACTTGTCTGGGTTGAGGTTTTTTTTGTTGTTGTTGTCGAGGTTATTCCTCTCTGTCATATAATAGTGCTTGTTAATTATGTCATAATTTTAACTGAGTTTATCTCCATATTGTCCTGTGCAGACTCACTGGACGCAGGTGGAGACTATAGAACTTGTCAACGATGGTACTGGTCTGGGTTTTGGCATAGTCGGGGGTAAAACTACTGGAGTCATTGTGAAGACCATTCTACCTGGTGGTATCGCTGATAAGGTAAGGCTAAGCATGCTGTGCTAGAAATGTTCATGCTGCCTGTATGAACTGATCAGTCATCTTGACCTCAATCTATAGGCCATATCCATGATCATACAGGAGATATATGTTAAGTATTTAAAGGTGTCATTGAAACCCATCTCTCTCTTTTGTCCCCTCTCATTCACTCTCTCTGACAGGATGGTCGTTTGCGCAGTGGTGATCACATCCTGCGTATCGGGGACACTGACCTGTATGGTCTGGGCAGTGAGCAGGTTGCTCAGGTGCTGCGGCAGTGTGGCAACAGGGTCAAACTGCTCATCACCAGAGCAACCGTGGATGATGCCTCCACTGCGGCTGTAGCCCTGCCAACAGTTACTGAGCAACAGGTGAACCCGCAGGATGGCTGAACGTAGCTTAGCACAGACAATGTACATGTTGCTGGACAAAGTACTTCACTGAGCTTCACAATGTTTATATTTACGGTGACCTCCAGAATTGGCATAAAATAAACATTAGACACAATATGAAAAATGTCCTACCTAAAATGATACACGCTATTCATCTTTGTTCTGACAAAAATAAAAAAGAAAATTAAAACAAATTAAAAAATTGTATATAGTGCATGTATACCAAAATGATTGCAACCACTTAGGAAGAAATTTTTAAAGCAATGCAGCGAAATTGCGGTTAAATTCAATAAATGCAGCTCTGCCCTTGGAGCGTGAACATGAGTTTGCACAACATGAGTTTGAAGTTTGAATTCACCCTGCGCTAACCTAAGAATATAAGGAATGGATTAAAATCTCACAAGAAATATCTACAACAGAGGAGAGACTCTGGTGCTGTTATTCTTTCCAAGCTAGGCATCATAAAATATTAACAATAAGGGCACTGATATGCACTTTCTACACAGCTCAAAACATCACTAATAAAATATCACGTGTTGTTTAATTTTCCATCCAAAACTGTGCTCATTTTCATGAAGGGTGCCAATAATTTTGGAGGACACTGTATGTGCGGTCTAATTTAAATGTTCATAATGTCGTCCATTCTTGATGTGAAAATTTGTATCTTTTCATAATTACTTGCTCAGAAAGTGCCTACAGTGCAGCTCTGACAGGAGGATCAGTTGTAATTCAACTCATGACTTGATGTCAATGCACTCGTGCTAATATGTTTATGGTTTCCATAGTAAAGGCTCGTTCACTGAGACTTGTGTTTTGGATGCTCCACATGATCTACACCTAAAGACAAACAGATTAAAAATGTTATTTAGAAAAACATACAGTCGGCTGATCGGTTTGGTGACACTTCTTATAAACGGACGTTTATTAAATTGCATTAGCATTGCTTGGCAGACGTTCTTATCCAGAGTGACTTACACCTATTTTATTTATACAAATGAGCAGTCGAGGGTTAAGGGCCTCGCTCAAGGGCCCGGCAGAGGCAGCTTGGCAGTGCTGGATTTGACCTCATGACCTTTCCGATCAGTAGTCCAACGTCTTCACCACTGAGCTATTAGCTACTGTCCTCATTGTACCTGCTACCAAATTGATAGAAGGAGTCTCCAGTGTCAGCCCTCTTAGTTTACCACCATGTGAGAGTATTTTATATAGACAAATTCGCACTTTCTGGTTCCCCTGTGGGATGCCAAGCTGCAAAAGAGAAAAAAAAGGAGAGGGTAGTGAGAGTGTGAATATATACAGTATAGCTGCTTTAATATAAGGAATAAGTGTTTCTTAGATGTTCACAAACATTACATGTAAACATAAACGCTTAAATGGAGGATGCGCCATGCTTTAATAAATAAAAAAAATGAAAATGGCTGTGGTATGAGAGGCATATATCTCTTTGGGACATGCTGTTATTGGAAAATAATCATCCCAGTTGTTCATTACGTTCCTATAACTGGATTCCTCATTGCGGTCCAATATTTGGCAACATGTTAACCCCATGAACTCATCTGTGTTCTCAGGATCCCTGTAATGTCTGTAATTACTCAATCCTGAACAAACATCCAAGAAGAAAGGTCTCATTGCAAACGCAGCACCTTATACAAATGCATTAACCGATAATACGACACACTTATGTACTTATATAAGCTGAAACTTGTACATTTGCATACTGTTGCAATGCACATCTTTGAAAGGGCATCAGAGTACTTGGAGGTTTGTTTTTTTTTTTTTTTTTTTGAGAACCCTCGTATAAATTGGGGTAGACGATATTTTGTTCCAATCTGTTCTTCTGTCCTTTCGTGGCAGGACCATGAAGAAGATGAGCAGGACACGTTTGACGTAAGCCTGACGAAGAACGCTCAGGGTCTCGGGATCACCATCGCGGGATACGTAGGCGACAAGAACTCTGGTGAGTTATACAGGCAGATTTGGCGCCGTTTTTATGAACTCTGTTCCTCTCTGGATTCATGTCAGGTCATTTCAGAGATTTACATAATACAGCAATAAGCCACCGAGATTTAAAAAGTGCATACTGCTGTGTTTAGCAATTAACTTGAGTTATTCTCGGCTCGTTGCAGTTGACTTATTTATTGCTTGCTCTCTGGTGGCGCTAATCTCTTCTTTCAGCTCCCCCAATGCTATTCTTTGCTTATGTTGTGCTGTGCGCAATTTGCTGCAGAGGCCTCCGGGATATTTGTGAAGAGCATCACTCCAGGAAGCACCGTGGAACAGGATGGCCGCATCCACGTGGGAGATCAGATCGTAGCTGTGAGTCAGTCCTGAAATCCTGCTAAGGATCAGAGCATTTATTTATTTATTTGTTTGTTTGTTTGTTTGTTTGTTTGACGTTTTGGCCAGTTTGGTATACAGTGACAGGCTATTTGAGATTTCATAAAAAATGCAGCTGTCCGTATAAGCAGTGTGACTAATATGTGCAGGTCACATAATTGTGTCTCTGTATATGAGAAGTGTTTAATGTGGCGCTCGAGTGTGTATGTGTGTAAGTGAGGGTAAGTGTGTGTCTGTCTCAGATTATGTGCGCATGAGCACGCAAAGGCACTCGTTCTGTGGTTGTTTTAATGTCTTGCGTTACTCCTGCTCATGTCTGCCCTCTGCAGGTGGACAGTGTGAACATACAGAGCTACACCAATCAGCAGGCCGTGGAGCTCTTGCGCCACACCGGTCAAACTGTCCACCTTAAACTTGTCCGCCACAGCTTTGGACCCGAAGACACTCTCCTGCCAATCATGCCAGTGACCGTTGAGGCTAAACCAAGACAGGAGTGTGTCACCATGGACAGCATGCACGGTAACCGTGATATTAGTTCGATATGTAAACAAGTCACATGTGAAGAGCCAGACGGGCAACCAGCGATTAACTCCATCCCTTCTTAGTGTGAATTAAAATTATGCTTTCAAATTATACCCTTACTGTACTCTTGAATGGTTTCATAACTCTTTATTGTTGCTCTATAAAAGGGGAGTTCCTGTTTTGTTTTCTGTGTGGATGTGTGGGTGTAGGTGGTTTTATGTGCATGTGAGTGCCTGTTGTTTTTTTTTCTTTTTTCCTTTGCCCATAATTACCACATTAGATTTAGACCCCTAGCCAAACCAGGCCTGGGTTTCACTTGTTTACTCATCCCATCATCATCTCCTCTCTCAGCCTATGATTATCGAGGCACTGGAGGAGTGGAAAACGCAACCCAGTCATAAGACGAGAGTACAGCGCCGTGTGTGTCTTTATCTCAGGGACTAGAGAAGGACAAGGACTGAGGGACATAAGTGAGACTTATATTGATGCCCACACTTCAGTGTGTGTACAGTATACATATTGATATGCGTTTTTGTTTGTTCACGTGTATCCTTGCAGATCCTATGGAAACGTCCAGAGTTATAGGTGCTGCTACCGCTTCACCCTGCACGCCTGAACGGAAGAAAGGTAAAAGGATCTTGAAATTGTTATTCACCGTTGCAAACGATAGCTATGCTTTATTAGTTGGAGAATTTTTTTGCGATGTTACGGATTTCCTGCAGGCATCAAACTGAATGCCAACGAGGAAGAGGAGTTGAGGAAGAAATGGGAAAATGCCCTCGGTCATAGCAATGAAGTTATTGTGAGTAATTTATTAATCTAATTCAACATACGTATTTATGTGCATTCATAGACCACTTTTAACACGGGAAAAAATGTACTTAAATTTCCGTATACTTATTAGTGCATTTACGTATTGTTGTGGGATTAGAAAATTAAACGTGTAGCGGTTCCCGGTATTTGATGAGGAGACTGAGAGTCGGACAGGCAGACTTTGGTGCAAAAGACAGATTTATTAATCAGCTTTTCAGCCTTTACACACGTAACACACTCTGACACACACACACACACACACACACACACACACACGCACACACACACACACACCGACTTCCACAGAAAGGAGTTCAGTGGCATCTCCCCCACGCCGCTCGCTGCAGGGAATAAAACAGAACACATTAATCATTCCCCGGTGTGCTCACTTGCCACTCACCTTCCCCGGTTCCACTCCCCCGCCAGCAGGCGGCGCTCGACCACGCCCCTGCTACCACAAATGGTAATCACTTTAATTATCATTTGCAAAAATGTAAGATCTGCTTAACTTAATCACAACGACTCTCTCCACCCACTTTGTCCAGTTCCACGATTTAGCACTGGACTGAGCTGAAGTTAAATAAACCTTATTGAACCGGTTCACATTTCGCGCCCCCGGCTATTTGCGGCTAAAAAAAATTTTTAACACCAGATTTCCCCGGTATTATAAAATATAAACGTGAATTAAAATGTAGTAAGAAATTAATAATATATACAATACAGTACAGTGTATATCATATTTACACAAGAGACGAAGAACACATTGCGTTGTTTACGGAAACGCAGTGTGGGGATACTGAAAAAATAATCCTGCTGGAGGAACGAGTCTGGCCAATCGAAATGCCCTATTCATTTCACCTTGGTTGTGATTGGCTGCTGGCTACGATGCGTACGATTGAGGAGAAGCAACCAGCAATCGCCAACATCCAGTTTTTCGCCCGTAGCAGTACTCGCTATAAATGTGATGTTTCAACGAATTCTACACAAGATTCACCTCGCTATATGCTCGCAAATGTTTTCTTAATGTGTTTAAAGAGTGTGGGAGGATCATTTAGGGCTTAAACTATTTAAAAAAAAAAGCATTTAGGGGTGGCGTCCGTGTATCGCAGATTTTCGTCTTTTTTTCGCGGAAAGTTTTGGAACGTAAACCGGGGGTAAAGATGGGGGCTTACTTTACGTCAGGTCGAAGTCATTTTAAAGTATTTAACACATAAAAGACAAAAGCACAACAATCTTTGTGAATCAGAAATATTTCCATTAACTAAACGATGGGTTTGTTGGTTTAAACTGTGCAACTTCTGTAGTAATTGTGCGTACGCAATGCACTTAAGAGCACTTAAGAGAGCCCATGTGATGCAGCAAGCAGCAATGATTTAATGATTCACAATTTAAAGGGTTATTTTTTTGTGAATTAAACAGTTATTTGTGTATGTGTGTAGGTGGTACAGGTAGAGAAATTCAGCGAGAGCGGTGGACTAGGAATCAGCTTGGAAGCGAGTGTTGATCGCCACTACATATGCTCGGTTTTACCCGAGGGACCTGTAGGACGGACTGGAAAACTCTACAGCGGAGACGAGCTACTGGAGGTGCAGATTCCAATCCAAGCCATCAACATGATCAAAACTCTCATGTTTATACCTGACATTTCCAACGTCCTTGATTGTTTGTGTGTGTAGGTGAACGGTGTACCTCTTAGAGGTGATACACATAAGGCAGTGGTGAACATTCTGAAGGAGCTGCCTGTGTGTGTGTACATGGCCTGCTGTAGACCTGCCCCTTTGCCCTCGACTGACAGTCAAACTGGGCAACCACAGCTGGAAGAAGTGGCTACGGAGCTAGCAGAAAAGGTATAGCAAGCGATTGTGTTATTATGACTTTATTAATATATACTATTTAATAACTATTACCATTTTAGTAGCCACCAGTTTGTATTTATGTGTTTTTATCTTTAAGACTAGTCAGTCTAGGACAACTTTGCCCTCAGGTGGATTATGCCAGATTATGTTATGCAGATGGACAGATTATAACCCTAGCCCTAATGCAGAGACTGTCATACCGAGAAGGAGAATAGACAGAAAAGACAGAATGATCAGGATTATTTTATTGGTTACTGTTTTTCACTTCAGGAAAAATAATATGTAGAGATTGTAATTGTTCTTTTTTTTTTTTTAAGGATCTCGATGATGCTGAAGACTTCCTCATGCCTGGCGAATCAGAACCGAGCCTAAGGGATATCATGCAAGAAGAGACGGTGGGAAGTTCATTGGCAATGTGGGAGTCTGAAATCCAGGATATTGAACTGGAGAAAGGAGAACGTGGCCTGGGTTTTAGCATCCTAGACTACCAGGTAAGAGAGAGATAAGAGTTATTGTGGCTGTGATGAAGGAACGCAGTGGGGCAGAGGGGATTTGAATTGTTATGCCTAGTTGGAAAGGATATAACAGGTCTGAAATAAAACGGATGTTAAAAGCTGATACGGTGAGTAGAATGTGTATGGAGAATGGGACATTTTGGCTTGACTTTTGGAGTGAGCTTGATTTCCAAAGCCCCTTAACAGTAATAGTAGACAGGTATAAGATGGAAAAACCCCCCGGGTTGTCCTGATTATGTGCATGTCTGGTATGATATTCGTGGAGAAGGTGTGGTGTGTTCTTTCTGAGACACTTTAGTTATTACTCAGCTATGCATTATGGTGTGGTTGTGTAACGTGTGCCCAGGTACTTTGATAATAAAGATATTGCAGGGATAAAATCATTGATAACAATATGGTCAGCATAACTCACGATGGTGAAAACACACTACAGCCATGCAGGACAGGATTCTGAAGTCCCTGCTGTAGACAACTTGATATGAATGTTGGCGTGACTGTTTAACCCTGCTCTGGTACCATGGGGTCTATGTGACCCTAGTCCTCTTTGGACCATGTTTTTTTGGAAACTGTCGCGATTAGTGACCTTGCCTGCCACGTATTTTCTCGTAAGGCCTTCTTAAGTATGTGACATGTTCGATAGTTTCAAAGTTTTTATTTTTATTTTTTATTTAGGCTTATTTTCGCTTCGCCATAGTACCTTCAATGTGACGGATACTATGGGGTCAATTTGAGCCCAAGCGAAAATAAACCTAAATAAAAAATAAGCGGAAAGACGCGCATGTGTGGTCACAGAAGCCAAAAACTGTCATAAGAACCCCGATGCGAAATATTGTCAGACAGAAACCAGGGCCGAAAAAGGGAATAGGTGTCAAGCCAGACACACCCTTGAAAGCATTTGATTTATTTTTCGACGATGCCATGATAACAGAGATTGTGACATGGACCAACTAAAAAATTGAAAATGTGAAAACCGGTTGCACAAGCAATCTTGGATTTTTGTACCAAAAATCCACCACCGGAGACACCCACAGCAGCCGCAAGCACCACACAGCGTCATCCAGGACAACGCAAGAGATGCTATATTTTTTCCTCGATCAAGTGTTAAGTAAACCAAATTAGTTGTGCAACCAATGCCAACAGTAACATTTTTGCCTACAGCGGGGTGAAATAAGCGGAAACTCGACACATGAAGCGTTGTGCAATGTTACCTGGATTTTATAACACATTGTCATACCATATTATTTAAAGGAAAACAAAATATTGTAATAAAGTGATGTTATTCTGGTCATATGGCATGTTTTTCACCCTGGGGTCAAACTGACCCCTGGTACCAAGAATGTGACTTTTTTCATGGTACCAGAGCAGGGTTAAACATCCTTATAAGGTGGCAATATGCATAGTGGCTAATTAAACCATGTAACAATGTGCTGAACATGGCCTTGGGGAATTTGGAGGTACGTTGTAAAATAAAGTAGGCATTTGTGTATATTTTTCATTAAATTAAGACATGTTTCCTTCACTGTCCTGGTACATTTTGGAGATTTAAAAATTTCTGGAACTGTATAGAAGGAGCTATATTTCTTGGTTTGCTTTTACAACACATTGCAGTGACTGGGATATTTATGTAACGTAACACAAGTTCTGACATTTCAGTGCAAAGCAAAATTGCACCCAAACAATGAACATGAATGGAGAGCGAAGCCATTCAACACTTGAAGTCTGCCTGGTTCCCATCGAACAAGCTTTAATAATCAATTGTTAGCTAAATGCACGTGAAGTTTGTGTTTGACCAGAAAATGATATCCAGAACTGTGATGTCCACCCCTGTATAGTCCCCAGTGTCCTCCAGTGGAAAAATTTTAAACATTCCAGCTTAATATACGTCTTTATTGTGTGTTTGTGTGTGTTTAAAGGACCCTATGGATCCAGCTAAGACTGTGATCGTGATCCGATCTCTGGTGCCTGAAGGTGTTGCTGAAGTGGACGGACGTTTGTTGCCGGGAGACCGGCTGATGTATGTCAACAGCATGAACCTCGAGAGTGCCAGTCTGGAGGAAGCAGTTCAGGCACTGAAGGGGGCCAGCTTAGGCACCGTCCATATCGGAGTGGCCAAACCACTGCCTGTAAGACAATAATACATGTTTATGACGATTTGTGACAATTAATTTGTGTGTGTGTGTGTGTGTGTGTGTGTGTGTGTGTGTGTGTGTGTGTGTGTGTGCATGCTTCTTTCTGCTATAGATACCTTTGCTACAGTAACCTGATTCTTCTACTGGTTCTTTAAATATTTCATGCTCTAGCCAGAGCCTTGCATGTGCCTGAAAAGCATCATTAAAGCTCATTGTTTTTGCTTCATTTGAGCAAAAATGAAGGCGATGTGCATGCATTGTTCAACAAAAGTATGTAAATCTCGCATGTTTGACTGTTTTTTTTTTTTGTAACCCTGAATCTTCCGAAGGCCATTACTTCATGTATAATTTCATTGTGGTAACATGTTTGCCTTCCTCCCCTACACACATGCAGACTCTCGTTCTCTCAAGGACTATGCAAATGGTGGGTTGTCATCTACATCGGGAATATTTAACTTCACGTTTCTAAAGCCTTTCTCAGAACTGCAGTTTTACTGAAGTTCATCTAAAGCGAAAGTAATGCTTTGAAGCTCACATGACACACGGCTAAGATCCGGAGAACGAGAAAGATCCACAATAATACACTTTAATTCTCTCGACTAAAATTCCAACAAATCCGCTCTCTGTAGTTTGTAACCCAAATCAAATCCGAACCAAATCAGCAGTCAGTGAGTGGGAATTAGAATGAGTCTACTATCTAACCTGCCTTGCACTACTAATTTACTCAATCAAACATGACTATTAATCAAATAATTCTTCTAAATTCAGAGCAAGCTAACGCATCAAACATCATCAGGCTTGTCGGAAGACTTGTACACGTGCCAATTGTTCTGAAAAGTTTTACAGCACTCTTTTCACAGACTCCCTCCTCTATCTTCTCGGCTCTGTTGCGGATGGCGAGAGATGAGGAGGAGGAGGAGGAGGAGGAGGAGGAAGAAGTCTTATTCCGTGCTGAGCCAGTACTGGTCAGTGCATATGGGACATGCTGATACCAAAAGCCTTCGGAATAAAAACCTTTGGAATAAAACCTTTGGGGTTGTTAAGTTGTAGGGAAACAATCAACAACATGGTGGTGCGATGAACGATGGAGTTCTCAATTCTATTATTCTATTCTGTTGTTTTCTAATAACAACACACCCCAAAGTGTTTTATTCTTCTTCTACCATAGCGATTTACCACCAGTTACAGTTTTGACTTAATTTAAAAACTGCATGTCATGCTGTTTAACTGCTTTTCGTAGATAATGGTGGGTTTTTTTGTTTGTTTTGTTCAAATACTAATTTTTTAGATTATATAGAGCATGCATGATCAAGTCCCTGCGAATGAGTTGTTCCTGTGGAAACGACAAGGGATTAGAACAAGTGCATTAACATAAACCTGCGATTTGAATTCCTGTCAGAGCCGTGCCGTGGTGTATAAATGGAAATCATTTCTGATATTCTGATACTTTAAAGGAAGTTACTAGTGCAAGGCAAAATGAAGTTTGATTAAAGTAAATGAAAATGTGTTGGACAGCAGAGAATTAGGCTTCAAGAGTATAAGATTGAACAAGAAACCTGCAGCACTCAAATGAACAACCCACATCTATATGAGAAAGAATAAAAGTCCATAACAAAAGGAGACAGATACAGTTTATGCCTGGAGCCTTGGTATAAATCTGCTTAAGATCCGATCTGATTAGCATGACTGACATATTCCAGATTGACGCTAGCGATGTGGACTTGTCAGACGAGAAATTCGATCGTCGTTATGACGCTGAGGAAGATGACACGTTTCAGGCATCCATGATCGCCCTTCACGGGAGCACCTGCAGTGCGGATCTCACCTATCAGATGGCCATGCAAGCCTCCACCCCTCAGGTATTTATAGCCAAGCAAAGTATTTTAGCACAGACAAATGAGTAGAGCTGTTCGTTTTTAATCTGAGCAACCCTGCCATTTTCCTGATAGAGCCATGCCCCAGTAATTCTGTGCCACCCACGTTGTCCTCTGGGGTGCATATCAGCTAGTGTATCATCATTTGAAAGCCACAATCCCCTCTCCAAATGATCCCTCTCTCACCCAAACGACCCCCATGACCCACTGAGTGACATTATCTAAAGCAGCCCATTCCCACCTCGCATCCACAGGAAACACTTCAGCCTGCCGTTTTGTCTGGTGTATAATGGCTCTCTGTGCCGACATTTGGGGCTATATTGCAGTAAGGCCCATCAACTCCGATTTTATTTGAGACTTTATTGGTCCTTGTGGATTCGGTTACTGGTGAAATTTAGTGCAGAGCCTTTGCTGAATCAGTTAGAGAAATGGAGCTGTGTTATTGCCGTCTGAAACGCTGCCAGAGTTAGTAATGGGGGCATTTGGCCTGTGCGATCATTGTCATTTATCCTCCATTGGTTTGTGAACAAACTTCACTACATGATTGGTCCAGGTGTTGATTAGAAGATTATCAACCTTACATTTGGTCGTAATTGGGATCATAAAGCTTGTGCTGTAGTGTGAAGTTAACGTGTTGTCTTATCTAGAGAAACACTCACCTGGATTCGTTCATGGAGTATCCTTTTCTGACGGCATCTGAAATCGGACAGCCATTTCCTCCCGAGGAGAAGGAGGCATCTGTAAAGTTTGAAGCAGGGTCTGTAAGACTTGGCTCCACCCACTCCAGTCTGCTAACCGAACATGATTTAGAGAGAATGGACTCCATGGACTCACTGCTGTCAAAAGGTGGGATTTGTAGAGCAAACCCTGCTTCCACTTGTAAAGAAGAGAAGCTTACAACAACATTATATAGAGAGACGGGCCCGACGGTAGCAGAGATTCAAGGCCGAGTGCGTGAAGGTGGTTATGTTCGTGCTTCTCAAGAGGAGGTAAAGAGTTCTGTATTCGATATTTCAAACTGTCAGTCAGCTCTTTTTTTTCATGCCAGAGGAGAGAATTTATTACCACAAACTGGCCACAATCACAGATAAAACAGTTCTGTTCTTTCCAATCCTCTTTTCCGTTCCCATCCCTGCCCATCCCATTAGAAAATATGTTTACTTTAGAGCCTTCAAGGTAGTTTTCACCTCTCTCTGGACTGCATGACCTTGCCTTGAGCAGTAATTTTTGTGTTTTTCCTGCTGCGATTTTGTGTTCCTGTGCAAAACTTTCAGGAAGATGATTTCCCAGTGGATAAAACTCAAGAGGAAGAAACCGAGCAACAAGAAATCACCCCAGGGAGCAATTTTGAGAGGACCATCACTGTCGTCAAGGGCAACTCAAGTTTAGGTTTGTTATTTATTAATTAATTTGTTTTATCATTATCTCCCTATATGTCCTTTTTAAGGTAGTTGTGTTAGACTTGTCTTTAGACTTGTCAGATTTTTATATAAAACTGAGCAGCTTTTGTTTTGCTATGAAGTACAGCAGTCATGTGCGTTTTTACCAGTAAGCGCAAGTGATGCACGTCAATGTTAACTGTGATCCAGGTATGACAGTTTGCGCAGTGAAGGACGGTGAGGGTATGCTGATCCGTAGTATCATTCACGGCGGGGCTATAAGCAGAGATGGACGTTTAGGTGTCGGAGATCTCATTCTCGCCATCAACGGTGAGCCCACAGGGAACCTGACCAATGCACAGGCTCGCGCCATGCTACGCAGACACTCTCTCATTGGATCAGACATGGGGTGAGGAAGAAATCTCTATGAACACCAATTCACAAAGCCTAGCAGATGATTATGTGGCAATTTAAAGCAGTAATTTGCAGAACAAATCTAAATATAATGTATTTCACTGTATGTACACCTTGTACACATTAGAAATGATCCAAAATATTTTTCTGAGATCCCACTTATTGGTACTAATTGTTGCTATTTGTGGTATATTTATTAATATTTCCTTAGTGCAGCTTTTCTTTAAAACCAGTCTAGGTAAACCTTTCCTGTCAGGCTCCATTTTAAACGCTTTAAGCTTATCAATGATTAGTAGAGATGCCACCGTAGGTGCCGCATGCAGAAACCTTTCTACCTTTATGTGGCTTTGCAAGAGGATTGGTTGAATTGTGAGTCACACTTTAGTTGCTTGAGTGCCTGCTGACTAAACCGCCTGTATCAGCAGCAGCACTTAAACAGATTTCAACATTTCTAGATCTTCTGTTGCTCCAGAAGAGGAGCTCTGCCCCTTTTATATGTGAGTATGTCTAACTCTTACTGAGTGCACAGTCTTGATCTGGGCGTGTCCGTCTCACTGCATGTACCTAACTCATTCTTTTTGCGTGCTCCAGATTATCCATATTAGTAGAGCAATGATTTTTTTTTTTTGACAGTGTTCACCAGCATGCCATTACGATAACTTTAAATATGTAGCTTAGGTACTTTGTACACAAGTTAGATAGTTTATGTAGTTTAAATTATAGTTTTGATTATTTTCAGCAGGTCAGGCAGAATTAGCAATAACACCTAAAACATAAGCATCGACTAAACTACTATAGGATTAATTACGTAGTTTTACCCAAAGATTCTAAAGCGGAGCAAGATGGATCACTTACGCAATAAGCAGAAGTACCACCGTGGACGTCATTTTGATAAGCACACCGTAACTTATCTGTTTCGTGCAAACAACAGCTAGCGCCACCTCTTGGAAAACATACATTAAACTGTCCAAAGTTATTCAAGCAGTCATGAGGACGTTCATTATTGTCAATACTATCTGAGATAACAAATCGATGTCTGAAGTCAAATGCAATCCACGATGTTAATCGATATCCGAGGC